>JASDQU010283617.1:0-14557 GCA_032191745.1 Picea mariana
TCCCATAATTCAATTAACGACACCCATTCATAAAATTATCATTTACATAATAGATTGCATCATATCCAACATCATTCAAATAGCATTTAAACCTTCATAGGATTCACATTCACATAGTATGTCGCATCCTATCCTTCATCATCAATAACATTTTAAACATTCATAGAATTTACATTCACATAGTAGATCACATCATATCCATTATCATCAATAACATTTAAATATTCATAAAATTTACATTCTCACAATATATTGTATCATTTCCATCATTATTCAAATACATTTAAACATTCATAAAGGTTCATACGTCTTAAAAGTTCAAATGTATCATTTAATAGTTTCACTGTGAATAGAAAATAAAGGTGTTTAGGCCTTAGGTAATCCTAGCTATCTAAGTCAAAAGGTGGTGTTACATACTCCCAATCTTCGAGAAACGTATTCTCGAGGTGGTCAAAAAAAGTGAGGGATAATCTCATCGTAATGTCTCGACATCCTCCCAAGTAGCAGATCCTGGACTATACTTGTCCCACTGGACCTTAACTTGGTCTACCAGACGGTTCCTGAGCTGTCGGACTCTACGGTCCAATATGCCTAACGGTTCTACCATGAGGGTTCCCACGTCCGATACCCGCAATTCCTTCCAATTTAGTTTATGTGATTCATCGGCAATATAATGACATATAATAGATACATGAAAAACATTATGAGTTTTATGCAAGTGGGGTGGCAGTGTGAGACGATAGGAAACAGGTCCAATTTTCTCTTGGATTTTCAACGGTCCTATAAATCGAGGTGACAACTTTGTCCCCTTCCCGAATCGAATGGTACTCTTATTAGGCCTGATATGAATGAAAACCTGATCTCCCACTTTATAACTTCGGTCAGTGCTATGTGCATCCGCATAACTTTTCTGTCTATCCTGTGCTTCCTTTAGTCTCTGCCTAATCTGAATCACTTGTTCCTCCATCTTTTGAATCAACTCTAGCCCAACTATTACTTGGTCTTCTAACCTATCCCAACTCAACGACGTTCTGCACGGCCTTCCAAACAAAGCTTCATAGGGTGGCATTCCGATGGAGCTATGAAAATTGTTATTATAGGCAAACTCTACCAAAGGTAGGTACTTCTCCCAATGGGTTTGATTATCCATGACATACATCCTAAGCATGTCTTCCATGACTTGATTTTCTCTCTCAGTTTTCCCATCTGTTTCAGGATGATAAGCTGTGCTTAAGTTCAATTGAGTCCCCAACATTGACTACAAACTTGTCCAAAACCTAGAAGTGAATCTGGAGTCCCTATCTGAAATGATCTTCTTAGGTATCTCGTGCAAACTGATGACCTCACTCACAAACACACGTGCCACATCGGTGACATCATAAGTGTCTCTAACCGGAATAAAATGAGCACTCTTGGTTAACTTATCAACTATCACAAGGATGGCATTGTGTCTATGAGATGTGAGCAGCAACCCCACAACAAAATCCATGAAAATGACTTCCCACTTGGACATAGGAACATCATGTGGTTGTAGGAGACCTGTTGGGTGATGGTGGTCGGCTTTCACTTGTTGACAATCTAGGCATTTGGCGATGAAATGGACTACATCACACTTCATGCCTACCCAGAAGAAGATCTTCCTCATGTCTATGTACATTTTCTTCACACCCGGATGCGCATAATAAAGTTCTCTATGGGCTTCCTTCAGTATGATGCTTCGAATATCCCCACCTTCGGGTACGTACATTCTTCCTCGATATCTTAACAACCCATTTTCTTCCAGACTATATCCTTCATACTTTGGATCTAACTGCCTCCCACTCTGGAAGTTTTAAGTAACCTTTAAATACCAACTGTCTCCAGGGAGTTGCGTCAACACACATTCCCTCAGATCGACTTTTAAGGGTACCAAGGAGAAGACATGTGGTCTCCTACTTAAGGCATCTGCGACCACATTCTTTTTTCCCTTGATATATGAAATACCAAAACCGTACTCACTCATGAACTCACTCCATCGTCTTTGCCTGGCGTTCAGATCCCTTTGAGTGAAGAGATGTTTTAAACTTTGATGGTCCGTTTTGAGCTCAAAGTTTCGCCCTACTAGATAGTGCCTCCAAAGTTTCAGAGCTAGCATTACAGTTGCCAACTCTAAATCATAAGTAGCGTAAAGATCTTTGTGTTTCTTCAACTTCCTTGACGCATAAGCTATTACTCCTCCATCCTGCATTAGCACGGCCCCCAACCCTTGCTTCGAGGCATCCGTGTAGACTATGAAGTCATTTTCCATATCCGACACTCGTAGAATTGGCGCACTAGTTAGTAACCTTTTAAGCTCGATGAATGCACTATCACATTCTTCTGTCCATTCATACCTGAACCCCTTGCACTGCAAAGTGGTGATGGGTTTCGCTATTTTAGAGAACCCTTTCACAAACCTCCAATAATAACCTACTAGCCCCATGAAGCTTCTTACCTCATGAGCATTTTTCGGCACTAGCCACTCCATAATGGCCTTTACCTTTTCTGGGTCCTCGGAGATTCCTTCCCCGTAAATGATATGACCTAAATAGTGAATTTCTTTCTGGAAGAAGGAACACTTCGACAACTTCCCATACAATTTGTTCTCTCTAAAGCAAGACAACACCACTCACAAGTGTTCCTCATGTTCTCTTTCATTCTTGGAATATATGAGGATTTCATCTATAAAGACTTGTACAAAGCGGTCTAAGTACTTCCGAAATACACCATTCATGAGGCTCATGAATACTGTTGGCGCATTGGTCAATCCAAAAGGTACTACAACAAACTCGTAATGCCCAAACCGAGTTCGAAAGGCAGTTTTAGGAATATTGCCTTCCTTAATCCTTAATTGGTGATACCTTGATCGCAAATCAATCTTTGAGAATATCGTTGCTCCTTTCATCTGATCGAAGAGATCATCTATTCATGGCATCGGGTACCTATTTTTCATTGTAGCACGATTCAAGTCCCTGTAATCTATGCACAGTCGTAAAGAACCATCCTTCTTCTTCACAAAGATTATTGGTGCACCCCAAGGTGAGACACTAGGCCTTATTAGCCCTAAGTCGAGTAGCTCTTTCAATTGCATCTGCAACTCACAAAGTTCTAGCGTTGTCATCCTATACGGAGTCTTGGAAATTGGTTCTGCACCAGGTTTTATCTCAATAGTAAAATCAAGCTCCCTCTCAGGAGGTAACCCTGGTAACTCGTTCGAAAAAACATCCTTAAATTCTGACAATACTGGGTATTGATCCAAGGAGGGTCTTTTCCTTTCATTCACTGCTTCAACAACATAAAGTCGACACCCTTGCCTCATGCATCGCTTAACCTTCATAGTTGAAATAAAGCGTAGAGACACCTTTCTCCGTACACCTTGGATCTCTGCTGGCCTCCCTTCGTCGTCAACACAAAGTAACCTTTTTGCAAAACAATCTACCATAGCTCGATGGGCTTCTAACCAATCCATTCCAATGATTAGGTCATACGCCCCGAGAGCAGTGACGTATACCTTCAACCTGGTAGTACACACTCCTAGGTCTACTAGACAATTATCAATGCTAGGTCCTACCGCTTGTTTTTCCCCTGAAGCCATCTCGACTTGTTTAAAGTCATCGTGCTCGTAGGCCAACCCACTCCTTTCTAATGCAGATGGTGAAATGAAACTATCGGTAGCACCATAATCAAATAAAATTTTAACATTGATATGATTTAGCGTACCTGACGATTCCACCACCGTGGATTGATGTTTTTCTTGGCGATTATTAACTGCTGCATAAATCTGGTGGCTATAACTTGCTCTTCCCACCGGGGCCTTTCCTTATCTATTGTAACTCTGGGCAGTCACGCTGGTAATGGGGTCCTCTACATCCCCAACATGTAACACGAGATTGAACCTGCGCACTGCTCTGTGACTGCCTCTGAAATGAGTTCCTTCCCCTGGAACCCCTGCCCCTACTAGCTGCTCCCTGAGAAGGTCGTGGACCTGCCTGTGTCATTGGTGATGAATGGGATGCTGCACTCACTGCCATTGAAATACATGTGGCGACTGTCCTTGGTGCAACTCTATTACCATATGGAGGTGGCCTTGAGCTCCCTCCCCTGGAAAATGTCCTAGGGGTCTTCCCCATGAATCCAGGACGATGCGGAAAGGTCGATCTCGTACCTCCATTTAAGTTCATGTGTTCCTCATCATAACATGCATTTTCTACTGCTTCCTCTACCAAAGACGGTTTCCACATCCGCACCATGGCCCTTATCTTAGGGTTTAACCCATAGACAAAGCGTTATGTCTATCGTTGATCATTATCCATGTATGAAACATATTTGACCAATTCCATAAACCTGATCTCGTATTCTTCTACGGTTCTATTTCCCTGTACTAGAGCATGAAATGCTCCCACCTGTTGTTCCTCATAGTAAGCTGGTAGATATTTCCTTCGGAACCTCTCCTCAAAAAGTTCCCAAGAGACGGTGTCTGGGGTAAGGTGCAACTGCCTCTCCAAGTTTCCCCACCAGTTCAAGGCACTGTCTCTAAACTGAAAAATCACTATCTTCACCTTTGAAGTGGATGCATAGTCTCTTAAGGCGAAACACCTTGTCATGCCTTCCAACCATGCCTCTACACATTCACTGGCATGACCCCCGACAAACTCTAGAAGTTTGATCTTCTGCAGTTCTCTAGTGATGTCTTCGGTGGAGTCCCTCCCCCTGAATCCCTCGACGCTTCAGGATTACCCATTCCATATGGTGGGGGTTCCACTTCGATCCCTGAAGGTTGACGCCCCTTTAAAGTCTCATTTATGGCCTCCAAAGAGCACAGAATGAGGGCCAATTCAGACGATGCTGGTGGCGGCGCTGACGGTCTCTGCGTCGATGCCCCTCTGCCTTGATTTCCTCTCATCCTAACCATCCTATATACTTGAATCTGCATGAACCAAATTTTTTCAGGGTGAGTCTAGGACAATTCACATTTGCGCAACTTAAACTAGAAAACAGGGTTAGGCGTTAGTTTTTTTTAACTTGTCTGTAAACAGACGTTACTCTCTTTAGGGGAAGTGGCTAGGTCAGGGTCGAAATCCTCTAAGCTCGATGTTTTTGCCTAAGGAAACTACTGACTCTCTCTCCTGGTAGTTACGCTATCACTGTACCACACTCGCCTATTCCTCTAACTTACCTTCCTAGTGCATATGCAACCCCCTTCCCGCTTGTCCTAGTCTAAGTCCTTAAACCTTCAGTTTAAAACTAATTAATCACTTTAAGTGGTTTTTAAATTTAAACATGGATTTAAATATAATTTAAACAAAATATAATATAATTTAAAACATTTAAAATTTAAACTATTAATTAAAACATAGATTTAAAACATAAATTTAAAACCTAAATTAAAACATAATTTTAATTATAAATTATCTAAATTTATATTTAAAATTAAAACATATCTAAATTAAAAAAATAAATTAATAATTAAAACATATCTAAATTTAAAAAAAAAAAAAGAATTTTAATAATTAAAACATAATCTAAATTAAAAAAAAAAAAAAAATTAATAATTAAAACATAATCTAAACTTAAAACATAATAAAAATTTAATAACTAATATAAATAAAAAATTAAAGTCGGGCATCGTGGGTGCATGAGGCCCACGTGCCCCCCCCCAGCTCTCCTTACCTAAAACCCTACACCCTTTCTATCCCAACCCTACACACCTCTCCATTCTGCAAGGGCGATCGCGCTCCTCTTCGTTCTCATTCATTTTTTTTCATTTGCTCAGCAGAGAGAAGGCTTATTGTGTGGGCTTGGTTGCGCAGTAGGTTTTCGAACCTGTGTTGTTTGGCTGCCAAAGCTCAAGAGCCCGACCGTACTGCCATAGTGCGTCGTCCTCTGGCGTTGGTTTGTATTATGGCTGTGGGCGTGGATTGGTTTGTCTGGCGCGTAGCCTTGGCCACCGAGCTGTAACTTGCACCGTGTATGAGTGTATGGGAGAGCATCATTTTTTTTTTGGCTTGGCATTCCTGTGAGGCATTTAGGCTTTATCTGTTTCTTGTATCATTTTAGGTTTTCATGTTTTCCAGAGTACGGGATGAAAACTGATTGAATAGTTTGTCGTACACATTATGTATATGCATCATTTTGTTTTTGGTTGTATCCGTAGTGCACCCCTTTGGCTCCTCCGTGTAGCTTGGCGCTCAAATTGCGCACTACCTTGTGTTTGGTGATGCTTGGTGAGTGTCTTCCCTTTCAACATTACAAAAAAGAAAAAAAAAATCCTGGGCAAACACTATGTTCCTCCTTTCCATGGCCTTGGTGCTTAATCCGTTGGGCACTAACTTTGATTTCTCGGTATGTTATATATTTGTGCCTAGGCGATTTGCATGTGATATAAAATGTAGATTGAGAAACTGGGTGAAAAGACCCATTAATTTATTTTTTTTACATTCTTATTACACGCATTGTGAGAAACCATGCTACTCTCGTGGGCTCTTCTTCGTAGATACGATGGGGTTCATGTACAGTGGGTAGACAGTGATTAGGGTTCTACGCAATGCGACCGTTATAGTGGGTAGACAATGATTAGGGTTATGCATGTCATGTTGTGCATAGATTATGCTTCAGAATGGGCCCTTCGTGGCTTCTACTTGGTTTGGCACTTAGTGCTTTGGCTTGGTTTGTATTTGGTGCTACGCTCATGGACTTTGGAACTTGTAATGAAACCTGTAGATCGGGCCTTGGATCCTCTATTCTTTGTATTATTACTTTTTTGGACACGTTGAGCACTTGGAAATTTCCTTTGTGGGCTCTTCCATTCAGCTTGGCGCTTGGTCTCTCGGTTACTACCTTGTGATATGTTACGATTTGGCTTGGCTTGCGGAGTGCATGGTCGATGGTTGGAGAATGAGCCTCGGACCCAATAACATTTTCTTGTATTATTTTTTTATTATTACATGCATTGCACCCTTATGGTGCTTCGTGGGCTCCTAATTAGTGCTCCAAGTTATCTCTGCCCCATGGAAATTAGAACTTGATACCACATAAATTTAGAAGCGGTTGGTCCTCTGACTTAAGCGGTATCATTGTAGAAATTTTGCACAATATGTCACACGTTCGACTCACCGCAGGCTCATTCAAAAGGGGAGAATCAAAGTCTGTTGCTCTACAACACTCCAGACGCGTTGAGCAAATAATGAACATTGTGGGCTCCTCCCTTGTGACTTGCACTTGACTTGATCGTTGGATATAGTCTTGTGTTGTGTGTTGTGTTAGGTGAATGGATTAATATTTGGCTTGAATGCTTGACTTGGATATTGAATGCGAGTTGGGTTCTGTGGATGTAGCTGGTAGCACATCAAATATGACAAAGAGCAGCTACAAGGAGATGAATGGTAGTATTATTCGAAAAACAATGAGCTCGGTGTTCCATTCTACAAGCTCTTTTCTTCTGCTGACAAATATGACTATTTTCTCATGACCGTGGGAACGGTGGGTGCAGTTATTCATGGTTCATCCATGCATGTGTTCTTGGTGTTCTTCGGAGATTTGATCTGATAAATATATATTTTTTTTTGTTTTATTATTTGTTTGTTTAATTTGAAACAAATGTTAAAATTCATTTAACACTTGTTTCAATATGCATAATATTATGCTATTTTCATTTCCCAAGGGTATATTGTTTATATATATTTATATAGATCTGTATATATAAATAAAAATAATTGTGTGCTTGGCTTGCAGGTTAGGTGGAGCTGGAGCTGGAGCTTTGAGTCTGAGCTTGGCCCTTGGGCCCGGATTTATATCTGATTAAAGGGTTTCAGGGCCCCTCTCTCAAGGTTTTCAAGTTGCAGGTTTTCAGGGCTTATTTCTATATATATCTACCCTGAACAATTTATTTAGGGTTTCAATATAACTAAATAGAAGTTATTTAAATTTCTGGGTGGGGTTTGTTTAAATTTTTGGGTGGTAGGTAGGCCCTTGGTTCCAGATTTTAAACTAGGGCTCTGATACCATGTGTAAGGTCTCTTCCAACAAAGCCTTATAAAACATAAATTTAGATAAAGAAATGCCAATTAATCAGTTTAAATAGTATTTTCTAAAATTTTACAGTCCATAATAGTCATAAATCATCATAAACGGACTACACAACATATTACACATTTTCATACATAAATTCATATCATAAATTTCATCCTTAACAAAATTAATACTGGAAAAATACCTCTTGAAGGAGGAGTATGTCCTATGCTTTCTTGTTGTTGCAGACTGCTTGGAACTGCCCAAAGTTGAACCTTTTCCTCCCAGCCAGCTAGGAACAGAGCCTCTCCGGCTCCCTAGCTCTAGGATTCCTCGCCCCCGAGCCCAAAACTCCCAGCAACACGTGCCCCCTTGTAACAGTCCTCCCACAAGCTCCTCCAGCCAAAACCCGTAATACAGTCTTCCAATCTGAAAATAATGCTCCCTGCCCAAAAATCCCCCCTTCCCCCGAGTGTTTTCCCCCTCATATCCTCCTTTCCCCCCCCTTTTTCCATTCACCGCCTTCCTCCTTTCATTAAGACTCACCCACCTTATCCCTCCATTCAATGCCAACCACTTTATCCCCTTCTCCTTAATGATTCCATCATTCGATATGTTAAGTTTTCATTTAATAAATTAAAATTTATTAAACTTAAATTCATTACCCAAATATTTAATGAGTTAATTAATTAATTATTATACATTAAACAATTAATAATTCAGGACAATTAATTAATTAATTAATTAAACTTAATATACTTTAAACAATTATTTAACTATGACAATTAATTATTTAACTAGGGTTGTTACACCTTCTACGAACCCTGCTTGCTCTTGCGACACCAATGTAGGTAGTAGTGGTTTCAGTCTGTTGGCTATAACCTTGGAAATTATCTTATACACCACATTGCACAGCGCTATTGGTCTATAACGATCGGGAGTTTTGGCTTCATTTTCTTTGGGGATGAGTGTTACCAAAGTAGCATTTAGTGCTTTTAGGATGGAGGTTGGCCTTCTAGAGTCTTCTACTACCTTGTAGACATCATGTTTGACGACTTCCCAACAAGCTTTGAAAAACTCCATTGTGAACCCATCTGGGCCTAGAGCTTTTCCATTGGACATTTCCTGGAGTGCTTGGTCTATTTCTTCCTTCGTAATGGGTTTGATCAAGTTTTTGTTTTGTTCTTCTGTTACCAGGCGAGGGATGTGTTGGGTCACCTTTTGTATGGCCTCCATTCTATCTTGATTGGGTTCTGGGCGATCCCGTGGAAGTGGTTTACCAGCGTTGTTTAGATGTCCTTATGGGACTCTCTTTCTATTCCATTCAGGTCCCTTATCTTCAAGATTTTGTTATGGGCTCTTCTGGCCATGGTTGTTCTGTGAAAGAACTTGGTGTTCCTTTCCCCTTCCTTTAGCCATCTGATCCGAGACTTTGTCTCCAGAGAGTTTCTTCCTGTTGGCACCTTTCATCCCATTCTTGGGTCATCTGGATCTCCTCTTTTTTCCTTTTCTCATTGTAGCCCTCCAAAATGCAGGTTTCCTGGAGTTTTTTCATTTTTTCTTCTATGTTTTTCTTCGCTTGGTTTATATTCCCAAAGGTGTCCTTGTTCCACTCCTTGAGCCTATATTTGATATATTTTAGTTTCTTGTAGAGTTTGAACATCCTTGTCCCTTTCTCTGGTTGCTCTTGACTCCACCACTGCTTGATATTTTTCTTGAAAGTCGGGTGTTCCATCCAAAATTTCTCAAATCTGAAGGGTTTGTTCTTTGTTGTGGTCTGGAAGCCTGCTTCTAGTTACATTGGCCAATGATCAGATCCCCCCCATGGAAGGATTTTGCAGTCTAAGGTTATCCCTTGCATAATGACTGACTCTAACACTAAGAATCTGTCGAGTCTTGTTGCTACCTGATGTTGGCTCATTCGCTTATTATTCCAAGTGAAATGGCCATTTTTGGTTTTCATATCTACCATTTCCGCTGTGTCTATGAATTTTGAGAATTCCTCTGCATCTCTATCCAGTCTTCTTGTCCCTCTTTTTTTCTCCACGAGTGACGTGATGATGTTGAAATCCCCAGCTAGAATCCAATGAAGGTTGTTGGCTCAGTTTTTTAGGTCTGCTAGATCACTTAGCATTCCTCTCCTATCCTCTAGCACCTGGGGTCCATACACATTAGTGTATAAAATCTCCTCTGTGTTCCCAATGATTTTCATGCAGACAGTAATGATATGCCTTGTCGCTTCAGCTGCTATTAGGCTTAGTACTTGTGGGTTCCACAGGGTAAGGATGCCTCCTGTCATTTGGTGGCCCCAATGGCCACCATCTTGTACTTGTGCCATTGTTTTTGACTAATTGTTTCCATTCTTTCTGTATTACACTTGGTCTCTTGGATAAAACAAAGATCTGGTTGTTCCTGTTTTAATCTATTCCTAAGGATTCGTTGTTTTCATAAGCTGTTTAGGCCTCTTATATTCCATGTTATAACCTTCATTTTAAACATCTGGGGGAGAGTTGGGGAAGAGTTTTTTTTATCTTACCTGAGTTTATCAGTAGCGCTCCAAGCTCCTGCAGGGCTACACTATTGGATTTCCCGCCTTTTTTCCTACATGTCTGTTTGGGTGAGAGTTGTGATTGTACCTCGCCAACTTTGACTCCTAGGTGTCCAATCTCCCCATGTTCTCTCTTTTGGCCTCTATCTTTGGCTTCCTCCATTAGGAGGAACAGGTACTGGATGCGGTCTAGTTGCTCTGTTGGTACATTGTCCACTCCCTGTCTTTTCCATTGTTCCAGTATGTTCGTGAGGTTTATCCCTTCCCTTTCCACCAGGTCTCTAAGTTCTGGATCTTCTGTGCCTACTTCACTCGGTGTCATTTCCACCTCTCCCTCTGGGTCTTGCATGGGGGTGTTTTCGTCTCTGATTTATCTTTCCATCGGAGTTGTGCAGCTTCCTTGTTCCTTCTAGTTGTTAGGTCGGTCGGTGGGCTTGTTTGTTGTTTGTTCTCGGAGTTCCTGCGATGTTACCGCATCCTTCTTGGCCTTTGCCCCTTGACTGGTTTTATCCCTTCCTTTCAGACTCAATCAGACTTATGGGTTATTTCCTACTTGGGCTTTGCTCTACCTTTTGTTGACTCTACTTCTGGGGTTTGGTTTAACAAATCCATCCTCATCCTGTTGTGGTTTGGAAATTTTCGTTACTTGCTTTTTATTGAGAGGGCATTCCTTGATCAGGTGGCCATGTTCATGGCATATTCTGCATCAGAAGGGGATTTGTTCATAATCGATGTTTTGGATCCATTCCTCGTCCCTAAATTCGAGGCATATCGCTTCTGGGAGTGCGCCCGACACATCCATCTCTATGCTTATTCTTGCGTAGGATGTGTATCTCCCTTTTAGGGTTGCTTATACGGTCATTATATATTTCCCCAGTTTTTTCCCTATTGCTTCGAAAGTGGAGGGTAGCCAGTAGTCTAAAGGTAGGGAGTAGAGTCTCAGCCAGACTGGTACCTTTTTGAAGGTCTCTTTTTTTGGGGAGAAATTCTCCTTGCATGGTTGCATGTACAGTCCTGCTGATGCATGGAAGTATGGCCCTCCTTCAAATACTCTGTCTCTATACTCCAGGTTATGAAAATCGTTGTGAAGAAACCTTTCGAGCCCAAGTGGAGCTCCACTTCCCCATTTGGCTTCCAGTGATATTTGATCCAGTTGTGCAGTTCTTTTTCTGTGGGCCATAGTCCCATAAATTTGTAGATTAGCTTATGCACCTTCATCTGATCTCTGTAGAGTTGCGTCTGCGGATCCTCCAATACCACCTTGGGTATCAGGGCTACTTTGGGTTTGCATGGGTTACGCCCTTTGGTCCGGTTGGTCTTCATTGTGTCTTGCGATTTGTTCTGAGTTTCTCTTGCTTCCTCTTCCCTGCATTCACTTTTCCCCTTGTTTCTTTCCTAGCATGTTCCAGGGTTTGATCCTAAGGTGTCTGTCATTGGTGCCTTGAATACTCCGCACATTGGCCCTTTCCCTCTATCTACCACTATTTGTTTGTATGAGGGGGTCCCCTTACCCCCTCCTCTGGTGCTCATGTTGCTCTCTGCAATGGCCGCAACTGTCCAAACCCTAGCTTGCGGTTACTCTGATAAACGCTATTTGAAACAGATTTCATAACCATTCAGGAACCCTAAATTCCACAAGGAATATCTCTAAACATATTCTTCTAGATTAGGGTTGATTACACCCTTATAATACCTTAATTTATTTTTTCCTCTAACTCTTTATCACACCACTTTTTCTCCTTAAATTTTGATTTAACGTTTTTTTTAATAGTATCTTTATTCTGCAAAATGATGTCTTCCATGATTCCCCAATAGTTTAGCCAAGACCGAGCATCTTTATTCCATCCTCGCTTGAGTCGATGGTGGTTATGACTTGATTTTGAAGCAATTTTAGGAAGCCTCTTGTCTTACATGTTGTTTAACTTGTTCTTATACATTAGGTATCTAGTCATAGCCATGCTCTCGATGGGGGAGAGGCTTGTTTCTAAGAGGAGGATGGGATAGGGCGTATTTCCTTTAATTTTGAGATTATAGGTTATAAAATTATTTTGTATTTTCTCTATCTTTCTCCAGGATTCACGAGAGATACTACAGCCCCGGACTTCACATCCATAAAGAATAACATGTGTAACAAGAGTCTCAAAGAGGAGTTTCTTCTTATCCCAACTCCAAAGATCAACTGATTTACAATTGTTTTCAAGCCCATAATAAGTTTTTCATCCCCCAATAATCCTTTTTCTCAATGCTATAATTCCAATTGAGCTTGTGGTGAATATCAATTCCAAGATATTTGTATGAAGTCACTTCCTCCAAGTTGTTGTTGTCATATACAAAGGTACCATAAGAGATCTTATTGGATTTAATAATCATGACCTTAGTCTTATGAGTATTAACAGTCATACCCATATTGGAGAAAAAATCCTTGAGGATTCTTAGTTGGTTTTCAAGATCATGGGGACTCCTTGCCATAAGAACGATATCAATGGCATACAGAAGAAGATTATGACTATACCAGTGAGAGTAGGTCTGACACAACCTGCTTTTTCCAAGCAATCTTCTAACTTGTCAATGTAAATGCCAAAAAGGGTAGGGGAGAAGGGACAACCTTGTTTGACTCAGATATTGCAGTTAATCTCTTTTGACAAGCCCTTAGTGTTTTTAAACTTAGCAATATTTTTCTCATACATCCTTATTGCAGTAGGCCTCAACTCGAGAGGCACTTTTATCTCTTCCAATCTATTCCAAAGGTTTTTCCTAGGAAGCATGTCAAAAGCTTTTCTAAAGTCAACAAAACAACAAAAAAGGTTGGTTTTATTATTGCGGAACTCCTCTGCAATGATCCTAAAGGTAACAAGATGGTTCACAATTGAATGATATCTCCTAAACCCGGCCTAGCCTTTAGCTCTTTTACCGTGACTTTCTAGCGAAAGACTAATCTTCTTTTCCAAAATAATTCCTTAAAGCTTGGTTAAAATCGGGCTAATCATAATGGTCCTATAATTAGAGGGAATGTTTCTATCCCCATTTTTAAAAATAGGAACAATAAGGCTTTTCTTCCAGGGTTTAGGGAAGCCTTGCTTGACTGCTAAATTGAAGAGCTTGTGTATGTGAGGGATAAGGATTGGCCCTCCGATTTTAAAAATTTAAGCTTGGTAGCCTTCAATGTCCTTAGCTTTCCCATTTGCAAGTCGCTTAACCCCGAACTCTATGTCATCTAAAGAAAAAACTTATTCCTTTGTAGGGACAATAGGAATGGTGTCCATGGCATTAGAGAACTCGTAAATACTTTTAAGGTAGGAATTCCAGTCCCTTATGGCAATCCTATTATTTTCTTTAGTATTGCGTTTTAGAATTTGGCTCCAGAACTTCTTATGATCCATCTTATATAGTTGTGAAAGTTTCTCTTGCCTTTTATTGATATAGTACCTTTTTTCTCTTTTAATTAGGGCTTTGTACGTATTGATCTTATCGAGTTTTAAGGACTCATTAGAAGCATCCCTAATGACTTTCCTAGCAATTTTACATTCTTTATCATACCAAGGGTTGGTCGTTCTATTATTCCTTTTATAGGACACCTCGAAAGAGAACTTGTTAATAGAAGTGGAAAGGGTAGTTGTAAAATTATGTATATATGAATATATAATGTAATGTATTAATGAAACATATTAAATAATAAATACATTAATATAATATTAAAAATGTATACATACTTTCTACATTGTTAAAGTATTAATATACTAATAAAGTAATACATTAATAACACATTATTAAAGTATTAATATATTAATAAAGTATTATTGATTAATGCATTAAAGGGTATGCAAGTATTAATAGTTCATTAACAATTAAAGTATTAATAACATTAATAAAATAAAAAAATCAATAAAATTACTTTACGCCATTATTACATTTAAATACAAAACATTAATGTATTACATGTTTACATTAAAGTATCAATACACTAATACAATATTCATGAATACA
>JASDQU010283618.1:2126-12548 GCA_032191745.1 Picea mariana
CATTAAATTTATTATTTAAATAATTTATTTTGTATTCACTTTGAATTATAGTACACTCATCACTTCACTTTATTATTTACCTTTTAAAATCCCTTAAACCACTTTGATTACTTTGACCTTTTGGGGCTTCTAGATGACATGTGAGGGTCCTCCAACTTTGTAAGGCCATAACTCTCAAACCGTGAGGAGTTATGTGATGTTTCACATACCAACAGAAATGGAATGACATGTACTATCCATATAGAATAGTATTGTCTAAAAATATATCATAACTCATACCGTTACCCATCAAACAAACTTGGGTCCATTACCCAAACCTGGGGTCTCCAACTTCTCATGGCCATAACTCTCTAACCATGAGGAGTTATGTGACATTCCACATACCACCAAAAATGGCATGAAAAACACTATCCATATAGGATAGTTTCACCAACTATTTCCTTGATCTTCATATCATTATTCCACATACAAGCATAGGTCCTCCAACCATTCTTCTAGGATAACTCAATCTGTAAAGCGTCTTCCCGTGAGGGCTTTCANTAAGAAAATAATGAGAGCAAGGGTCCTCCAACCATTCTTCTAGGATAAATCAATCCGCAAAGCATCTTCCTATGAGGGCTTTCACCATAAAGGGACCACTTTGGAGTTCATCCATTTGTGCACCTTATCAATCATGATAAGACAATAATGAGTCATCTATACATTTTTACAACAATGCATCATATACCAATGAAACCACAATGTTCCATCTTCATCATGTATCAATGAAAACTCATTGATCCATCTTCATCTATGCATTCTCATCAAGGAAAATACATATTATATTACATCATTCATCAATCAATCAATCCTTTGACATCAATCAATCAAACCATTGGCATCGATGACAACATGATTCAACATGGAACCCTATGATTGAGCCACGTGTCACCTATGGATTGGCCCGTACAATCCAGTAACTTCACAATCACCATACTCAATCATCTACCCAGTCAGCTGCATAGTCATCCCATATGCCACATGTCGAGCCCACAACCTGCCACCTTTCTCCATGTTAGCGTCTGTACAACCATGTGTCATTCCTAGAGCTTGCCACCTATCACTATTTCAACATTTGTATAGCGACATGTCGTGCCTAAAGCTTGCCAACTGTCACCACGTCAGTGTTCATACAACCACGTGTCACTTATGTACAGTTCCACGTGTCAAATTTTTATAGATCCAACTCAGCCCTAAAAAACATCAAAAATGACTGCCACATGGCATGCCCTAGTGCTACCATGTGTCCCTACTGACATCATCATTACACCACCTTCCATGTAATGCTGACGTACTATTGATGTCATTAGTATGACCTGTTGACTTTTGACTTTGACTTTTTGACTTTTTGCATGTTTGGGAAAATGATGAGAACACGATAACTTTCAGATACAATGTCCATTTTTGAAAAAACATATATGGTCGGAATCACTACGACAAGCCCAACACAATGGTGTTGATTTCGTCTGATTCCAAGAACTTTGTTTTTTAAGCCTTCCTAGATCTATTTTGGATCATTCCTCCCCACTAAGACCTTTTGGTCCTCCAAAAGGGTATTAACTAGTCATCAAGTGCGGGATAGGCCTCCCCACTTGTCCTTTGTCTTTAAACTATGTCATGTGGTCCTGTCGTATCATAATCAACTACATAATAACCATGACAAATAAAATCATATTTTTAGCCATTTGAACTCGTTCACATCTTACTAAAGCCACTACCATCCATGTAGATAACATTACCAACGATAACATCAGAAATATGTCTAAAACTTAACCAAAATGTTTGACTATCTTTCATGACATTAAATTATCTTGAAGCAAAGTATGATTGAACTTCCATTCTACAACCATCTCGTGTTCATCTTTAATATCAACTGCTTGACTTGGCACAATTATAGGTGTATTTCTTATATAAGTTTCCTTCTTTAGTTGTTCCATTATGACAAGAGATTGATTTCCTTTTATGTGATGAGCATGTACAACATATTCATTTCCTTATTTAGTTAAGTGATGTTGATTATGTTCCCTGTAGAATATTTCTTTGTGATCATATAAATAAGGGCTTCCCAAAACCATTCCACATGTTTCTAGTGGCACCACATCACATGTTACTTCATCCACATAATTGGATGTAATTGCAAACTTTATGATATATTGCTTTGTTATGGGAAATTTGTGATCTTTTCTTATCCAATTTAGTGAATAAGGTTTGTGATGCATCTTAGTGTTTAATCCTAATTTCTTAACCACTTCCTTTGAAGTTAAGTTAGATTGAGATCCATTATCTATCAATGCATCGATCTTAGTATGTTCCATTATGACCCTTATATGAAACAATTTACTTCTAGAATCATAAACATCACCAATTTTACCTGACAAACCAACTGTTGTGTCTTAGACTTATCACTTGAATCATACCCCAAGTATGTTGGTCATGTTGTTGTTGCAATTGTTTGCCTCCCTTTCCTCTCTTTGAACCATTTTGGTCTCTTCTTTGGGTGCAATTTCCAGCAATGGTCATCATCGTGTCCTTCTTTCTTGCAATTCTTGTAAGAGAGCTTCTCCTCCTTCATTGTTGCTGAATTTTCTTTCTTTCCATTCCCCTTTGTTTTGTCTTCTTTCCTTGAAGATAATTCCCCTGATACACCAACTCTTGTTTTCCCTACTTCAATATACGTTGCTTGAACAAAAACCTCATCAAGATTAGTAGTTCCAAACACAAATACAGTGTTATGAATATGTGCAGGTAAACCTTCTATATACTTCAAAAGAGTTTCTTGTGTATGTAATGGAATATTTAACATTAATGCCATCTTATGAAATTCATTTGTGTATTCTTGCACCGTTTGTCATTTTCTTAGTTTAAGAATTTGCCATTCAATTAAATCCTTTTCCTTATAACCCAAAGGATAAATATACTTTCTAAGTGCAAAAACAAAATCTTTCCATGATGGAAATACATTACCAACTTGTTGAGTACAATGTGGCAACTTACTCTACCACCACATGAGTGTTGTGCCTGCAAGATGAAGCGATGCCAATTTGATTTGGGTTTCCTCATCATTGATTTGTTGGACACTGCAATAAACTTCCATCTGTCTGACCCAGTTATTAATCCTCTCAGCATTGACTTCCCCATCATACATGGGAAAATCGAATTTTACATCAAGATTAAGTAATGGCATATAGGGCTTATGTTTATGAGAATGTTTTCTTGCAGTGGAATTTGAACTTGTACTTGAAGAATAAGAAGAAAAAGATGGAGATGAAGGAGGTGACGAAGGAGGTTTAGGAGGGTCCTCCCCTTCTTCACTTTTGTCTTGCTTTGAAGATTCCCCTTGAAAACACCTCTTCCATTCCAATTAATCATCATAAAACAATTTTACCATCTCTGACATGGAAAAGAAAGTTCTTTGAAACTCTCTTTCATTTTGAGAAAGTCCTTCTTCTGATGCAATTTTTTCACTTTGAGAAGTCCTCTTTCTTGATCCAATCTTTGGATCTCCTTCTACAAGATAGCCTTCACCACCACTTAGATTTTCCCTGGTAATCATGAAAACTCAAACAGCCAACTGTAAACCTACTCTGATACCACTTGATTCAAAAATGATCTTTAAAAGACTTGGTTGAGTTTTAAGCATGTGTTAAATTACCATTCAAAAAATTAAATGAGGAAGGAGACTTTAATGAAATAATATTGCATCCATCATAAATAATACAGAACATAAAGTAAACATTAAGAGTATAAAACCATAATGCCAAGATTGTTAACGGAGTTCGACACAAGTTTGCCTACGTCTTCGGGCCTTTGTCTTAGTGGAGGAGGATTTCTTATTAATATTCAATGCTACAAAACTACATAAAAAATATCTCAAATGGATTACAAACTGGTATGGTGGTGTTCTTCTCAACCTCAAGAATCCAACACAACTGACGACACTGAAAAAGGCTGAGTGTAGCTCCCGAAAATGGCCTCCAAAGTTTGCTTCCTTAATGACTTCCCTACATAAAAATGGCTTGATCTTCCAAAATCTTCATCATTTTGTTGTTTCTGAACCTTTTTGGATTGTAAAAAAAACTCTTATTTATATAGATCTTGAGTTGGGAATCCTATCCCAACTTCCCCCCAATATTTGGCCTAAAAAAGGGCTCCAAATCCTCTAAAAAAGGTCAAAATCCACAATAATCATGCTTAAATCTGCAAAAAATCCAAACTATATGGTTAAAAACTAAAAATTGGTCAAAAATGCATGTGCACCCCGTTTGATTCAAGCTACTAGTCATATGGGAAGAGCCATATGGTTGCGCTCTAACACTAGTACCCTAGTCCTGCGTATTGGCTCCTGGTATAATGCCCCCTATCGCTTATGAATTCCATGTGGCTAGGTGTCAATCCCAACAACCCTGCACTCTGCTCCTAGTCCTGTGGGACAGTATGTAACCATGGCCTAGTTTGTTGGGATATCCCCTCATTGACCGGTATTTACCCCCAAATCCCACCATTTGTTAATTCAAAACAATAATATACCATATGTTGAACAAGGGACATTGGTATCTCGGATGGCTAGCACGTTGTGGTTAGATATTTGGCATGTCTAAAGGTCACAGGTTCATCTTTGATGGAGTCCCAAAAAAAAATTGACCCAACCAACATTTTCCAAATATGGGTGCCATGTGGTGCCCTGTGATTGGGCCACATGTCACCTCTGGATTGGCCCATACATTCTAGTCACTACATAGTCACTGTACCAAGTCATCTACCCAGTCAACTGCACAGTCAGCCCGTATGCGGCCATGTGTAGAACCCACAACCTACCACCTATCTCCATGTCAATGTATATACAACCATGTTTCGTGCCCAAAGCCTACCACCTGTCACCATGCCAACATCCATACAACCATGTGTCATGCCCATAGTCTTCCACCTATCACCACGTTAGTATCTATACAGCCATGTCTCACTTCCGTATAATGCTACGTATCAAATTTTTACAGGTCCAACTCAGCCCTGAAAACACCAAAAATGACTGCCACATGACACACCCTGGTGCTGCCATGTGTCCCTGCTGACATCATCATGATGTCATGTTGCATCACCTGCCACATCATGATGACGTACTATTGAAGTCAACAGTACGACCTATTGAATTTGAGTTTTTTACGTTTTTGCATGTTTGGGAAAACGATTAGAATACGATAACTTTCGCATACAGTGTCCATTTTCAGAAAAAAAATATATGTCCTGAATTTGCATGACGAGCCCAACGCAATGGCATTGGTTTCATTCGATTTTGAGAATTTTGATTATTAGGTTTTCCTCGATCCATTTCAGATCATATGGGGTATCTCAAACGCTCTAAGGGTTGACATCAAAGACAACCAACTATCCAACAGAAGACATTCTTATTAGGGAAGAGTTTAATGGCATTGATAGCCTTAAGGGTGATGATGATTTTCCTTCAAGTGAATATTTTCATGGAAGATCCAATGGAATTGGTGAGGATGATAGTCTTTTTTCTAGTGATTTTAATATTTCTCTTATCAACAAAATTATCAATGAATATGATGATGGACCTAGGAATGAAGATAATGTTCGCAATCATTCAACTGCAACAAATCAAGGTGATTTACATTCTCTTGTTCGGTCTCCTGACAATGTTTTTCTTGATATTCCTTCTAGTGATAATGAAATTCCTTCTAGTGAGGATGATGCAATAGTGGAGACATTGCAAAGAAGCATTGTGTCTAGGACAAGGATTATAGTTGTTTATATCAATTTAAATCATTCTAGTTCTACAAGGTCTATGAAGAATTTTCTCACTAAATCAATTTCCATAAGTGATTTGATTTAAAGTGAATGTTGTCAAAAAAATTGTTTGAAAATAATGGACTACATATATGCCTTGAATAAAAGGAAGACATATTTATCAATGAATAAGAGCATGCAAAATACATATTTAATGGGGTGCATGATATCCACCAAGATAGGATATGATTATCACATTCAGAATCTTTAATTTTGCAGAAAGGATTTCAAAAACATTCACTCAATTGGTAATATATGTCTATCAAAAATCCAAACAAGGTTGGAAAAATATCCTTCATTTTATAATTCAAAGGTACATCATGGATGAGAGAGTCGAACATTAAAAAACACTACATTGTCATGTATGCGTGATTTCTTTTCCAAACATGGAGAGTGTATGTCAGATAGAGACACAATACATATTCTAGATAATTTCTCAAGAAGAAAAATATACAACTTGCACAAAGAATATGTTGAAGGTGTTGAAGGAAATGGTAATTTTATTACATATGCATATTTTACAAGAATATAGAAGAAACAATTCAACAATGTTTGTATTCCTAAGAAGTCAAGGATGGCGATTTGCAGTATGTGTGCTATTCTTAAATCAGGAAGAGATAAATCTAAAGGGGTAGAAAGAGATATGTATTTACTTTTTTTTTTTAAATTGGATAGTTATCAACTACGAAAACATATTATCAATATTTTCATTTTATGTCCTGAATATTCCATAGTCAAAGCACTTCAAGAAGATCAGAATCAACAATCAAGTGAAAGGAAAAAGTTGTACAAACATCAAAAGAAGTGTTATGATGATCCAAACAAATATTTAGGTATGATAATTGATGGCATGGAGCAGAAGAAAACACTTCTACCACATTTTGTGCATACACCAAAAAATTTACAAGAGAATTTCATTCAGTTTCACTTGGTTGGCTGTATAGTTTTTAATGGAAAAATGTGTCCAAGGGTTTAATTTGCCGCTAAAAATATTCATAATGATGCAAATCTAACCATAACCATAATTCATCATGTGCTCACTCACTGGTCTGGAAATATTCCTCAATTTCTATATCGACAGTTAGACAACACTAGTCGTGAAAACAAAAATCAAATTGTGTGTGTATATATAAGCATGCTTGTTCAACTAGGAATCTTTCAAAAGGTGAAAGATGGCTCCCTTCTTGTTGGACACACTCACGATCATATTGATCAAATGCTTATTTGTTTTTCAGTAGTATTTAAGAGGAAAAATGTTGGAAGCCTACCACCATTAATTGAATGTATTAAGAAATCATACATTCCACAACCTATTTTTCACATAATAGAAGAAACTATTGACAAGCGGACATTTATTCAGGGATCGCATGGTGAAGAAAAATGCATTGATCAAATTAATGACATTAGCTTCCAATTTTAATTTTGTTTCAAAAACGTTGATGGGAAAACACTTATATGGGCAAAGAAGTATTCAACTAGTACAAAATGGGGGCCTTCATCAAGTTTAACATTTTTGAAGTTCACTCTAGATCATCCAATATTTTCATCAAAATTATTGTTATGACAATCAACTATTGAAATCCATAATGCACAAAGGTGTAATAGAGATGTAGATTATTCTAAATTCCCGGTAGAAATAAAAAAGTCCATTAAAGATACATATGAGTACTTTGGTGTTGTTGATTATGTTTGTTGGGAGTCTTTTTCAATGGTCAAAGTGACATAATTTCAAGCTCAAGAAATGAAGATACATTTTTGAAGACTTCATTTCATTGGCCACAGAATATGCCAAATGAATCTGAAGAAAGAAACATTGTTGAACTACAAGAATCTCAAGGTGTTATTGAGTTTACACAAGCAGAGGAAAGAGAAATTGTTGGATTACTGAGACAGGGGGTGAATCAGTAATAGAGCAATTATAATCCTTTTTAAACCAAATAATACAAGTGTTATATCAATGTAGAATTATCATCCAATAATGAGAAATGAACAAATGAACAATCATACACATACACAGTACACCAGTGTTTTACGTGGAAACCCGAAGCGGGAGAAAACCACATAATGTTTTTTCTTATATGTCTTGAAGAATTACATTCATTGGAAGCACCAACTTCCTTTGTTTTCCAACTTCAACTTGAAGGAGGCTCCAACCCCCTAGTTTCTTAGGTTACAACCTGAGAGAAGCTCCAACTCCCCAATTCTCTAGCTACAACCAGAAGGAGGCTACAACCCCCTATGTTCTTCGGCTACATTTGGACGGTGGCTACAACCACCTGTCCTTGCTCTGTCCAACCACCCTGAGTAGAAGTAGAATTATGGAACCACTATCACACTATCACTGTGAGATATATCATTATAAACCTGTACCAATAAACCTAAACCATGCATCAACCTGTACCTCAACCTGTAATCAACTTGTACCATAAACAAGTGCGTCAACCATGCACCAACCTGTACCAAACAACCTGTAATCAACATGTACCATAAACAAGTGAAACCAACCATGTACCAAGTATGTACCAATCATGTTTCAACTACTCANAACATCATCAACTATACACTTCATGTATGTGCCACCTCATCAACTACTTGCCTCAACCATGTACCCAACATGTACCTTAACCAAAATCCCTCATCAATGCCATCATCAAAATATGATTTGTAACTCTGCAATAGACCTGGTTTATATGATAATATACCTACAAACCTTCCTTAACTTTGACAACAAGAGACTAGCATCTTCATCAAACTTTTCTTTAGTCTCACATGACTAGTTTTGGATTAGTCAACAACCCTAACTTGAAATGATCAGAACTTTGTACCTGTAATGAATAAAGATATGAAACTCATACACAATGTTATTCAATGTGTTTTATGCAATTCCTCTGGGTTTCACTACTTGGAACCTCTTAGAAAATGAGTTATAGAAAAAATGACATACCTTGCTGAATTCTAGATTATTCTAGAGAGCAACCTTGTAGAGCGTTACCTGCATGGAATATTTGTTGAATCGATATGAAACTGTTACAAAGTATAATAAAGACTATAATATAACCAACACATTTTGTCTTACTGAATTTGGATCTGTTATGAATAAGTTATGACACTTTTACCCAAAACATTTGTTTTTGACTAGTTTCCAGACTAGTCACAAGCCCTATTTTCCATGTAGTGTAACTCCAAAAATACAATGACCCACAAGATGAATATTTTACCACGAATACTTGGATATGTTTCCTCAATGACATAGAAATTTCACGATCTGAATCATTCTAGAAAAAAAATTAGTGTGAAAATGGTGAGATGACCTGTAAATAACATACCTTAGAAAGCATCATCAAAAGAATGTATCCTTCCTTGAATTCCGACCTTCTTTTCTTTGCCTTCCCTCAGAAATTTTCTTAGATATCATTTTTTTATCTCAGAAACCTATAGTTATTCAATATGCTCAAGTGTGTTTAAAATGAGAGAGCCTTGCCTCTTATTTATACTCTCCAAGTAACTTCCTTAAAAACATCTTCTAGGTCACTTTGCGCACTTTCCTTATTTTAGGGTTAACCCACTTCTAATTTCTCCATTAAATTTATTATTTCAATCATTTATTTTTTATTTACTTTGAATTATAGTACACTCATCACTTCACTTTATTATTTAACTTCTAAAATCTCTTAAACCACTTTGACTACTTTGACCTTTTGGGGCTTCTAGATGACATAAGAGGGTCCTCCAACTTTGTAAGGCCATACTTCTCAAACTATGAGGAGTTATTTGACGTTCCACATACCACCAGAAATAGAATGATATGTTCCATCCATATAGAATAGTATTAACTGAAAATATATCAAAACTCATACCATTATCCATCAAACAAACTTGGGCCCATTACCCAAACCTAGGTTCTCCAACTTCTCATGGCCATAAATCTTGAACCGTGAGGAGTTATGTGACGTTCCACATACCACCAAAAATGGAATGAAAAGAACTATCCATATAGGATAGTTTAACTAACAAATTTACTGACCTTCATCTCATTATTCCACAAATAAGCATGGGTTCTCTAACCATACTTCTAGGATAACTCAATCCACAAAGCATCTTCCCATGAGGGCTTTCACCATAAGGGGACCACTTTGGAGTTGATCCATATGTACTTCTTATCGACCATGAAAATAAAATAATGAGTCATATTTACATAAAAAAAACTTGGGTCCATTACCCAAACCTTTGTGCTATCGAGCTTTCTTCAAGGGTTGACATCAATGAAAACCAATCTTAATCAACAATCTCCCCCTTTGGCATTGATGGAAACACTCTGATGAAATACTCAAGTCATATCACTCATGCTCCCCTTGGAACCATTCCTCTATCCTCTACATCTTTGTCACCATTTCTCCCCCTAGAATCATGCCTATGTCCTCTGCATTTGATAAATCTCTCCCCCTTTGTCACCAATGGAAAAGGTATCTTTCCATCCAGGGTTGCTCCCCCTGACTGAACTGTCCTCTTATGGTGCTTCCTCGTGTACATCTAAGACATATAAGATAAGAATTCAAAAGCATTCATTTTGGAGTAGAA
>JASDQU010283621.1:0-14557 GCA_032191745.1 Picea mariana
CAACAAAAAAAGGAAAAATTAAAAGGAGATTAAGCAATGGGAACAAAAATGCATGGGGAAGAAACTATTCTATACTAACATGCTACACTATATGCA
This sequence comes from Picea mariana, assembly GCA_032191745.1. Taxonomy (NCBI): domain Eukaryota; kingdom Viridiplantae; phylum Streptophyta; class Pinopsida; order Pinales; family Pinaceae; genus Picea; species Picea mariana. Next base: position 97 of record JASDQU010283621.1, read on the forward strand.
TTAAAAGGATCATGGTAAATACTAGCTAATATATGATAGCCATGTGATTTATTGAAGTTATATAGAAACATAGTTGGCATGCATAGTGGAAATGGTAATATGTGATGAGGGTGGCGCTCTTGGCAATTAAGGGCTATTTGTCTCGATGCATGGTTCAAATTGGATGATTGGTTGAGTTAATGGTTGGCACGTACTAAGGAATTAAATGAACTTGAGTGTGGAGGTAACATGCATTTACTGCATGTCACCCTTACTCATTCTGTTGGTCACCACCCTATTCAAGCTATTGTTCAACCTTATTGCTGTGGTTATGCTCCAATTTCTTAGCAGAGAGGAATCGCTCGGCCAACTCGCATTTTAAGGTGTTTGATTACAGGTATGTATTTTTTTGGCCATTCATGAGTCTGCTCTGGTTATGAAATGGATATTGGCTCAGGTGTATTGGTTTGTTCTTTCTTTAAGTATTGCAACTGCGCAAAATTGTGATTTTTGAAATGGAGCATTGATGATTTTCTCTGCAATAAAGTCATAGTATTATTGGTCATCCTGGGTGTTAACAGCCATAAGGGCTCTCTATTATCCTTGTTGGTTTAGTTGGAGCTCTTTGTTTGGTCTTGGGTGGAGGGATTTCTTCACGCATTCACTGCATCCAATCTTTGGTTTTATGGTTTTAATGGTTGGAGCACCTTGGTCACAACGCTTTGTTCACTTGGGCATTGGTTTTTTTTCACCACTAAAGGTCGCGCAGTGGGTTATTTTGTTCTTTCTCGGCCCTATTTTCACCTTAGCATTGTGGTTGTCTGAATGGAAATCCACGAGGGTTATACCCTACGTGTGTTAATTATCATTACCAGGCCGAATTGGAGCCTCACCCCTCTGTTATAGCCTCTCTTGTCACAGGTTTTCATCACCCTATCCATGGGATAAGTTGTGGTGTTCTCTGTGTATACGTCATTGGTATCAGAGGTTTTCACCATAGAGAAGAGTTGACTCTGCTCTCTCTGTGTTGGCCGTAGATAAAACCCTTAACTCCTCCAGCCTGAGGGTTGATAGAGAATACCGTGGGGCCTATCGGGTTTACTATCAATGTTTGTTGATTGGTATGTATTGTCTACAAATTTGAGTATAGGCTCGCCCAATTGGTTATGTGACAATCATGTTGGTTTTGGTATCTAGTCATCACCTGTGTTGCTACAATGGATACACCCTGCACGATTAATTGAACAGATCAAATACACAGTAACCATCCTGGTGTTTTGATAACACAATATTGTTTTTATTTGAGTGAGTCACAGTGTTGATTCATGTCGACGTGTGGGTATGTGTGGTTTCCACAACATGTTAGGTCGGGTTGTTACGACAGTTCAAGTATAGTCTCAGCATTGAATTGGTTATTGAAGGTTAATGGGATGATAAACTCAGCATTAGTTACAATTGTTTCTTGATGTGCGCACATAATGCATTTGTACGTGTGGTGTTCGTACAACATGAATAAATGGTCACTGTAGCTATGAGTTTTTTATTTTTTTGGGGCCAAATGGTTATGAAAACCAAGATGAATATGGCAATTCCATCCACTGTATGCGTTATGGTTATTTGATTGCGTCATCGAAGATGAGCCTGAGTTTTACACAGCATGTTTTTTATTGCAGTTAGATTAATTTGAGTAATACTGCATTAGATTGATAGCTCGACACGATTGGTTGGGTAAATGATACAGTGACTGTGTGTTTAGAATTGTCAAATGGGAATGTTGCATCGTGGTGTTTGAGGTATGGTTGCCCACTGTGTATGATATGGATAATTTTGGGTTGTGCACTCACAGATGGTCGCAAATTTTTAAACTTGGCCTTGTTGCATTTCGATTATTTGTATTATGAATTCAGATATGCTTTGCTTCCTCATTGTGTTGGATGAATAACCCAAAATTTTAAATATTTAGAGTCGAAGAAAAATTTGGACCTGCATAATCACATAAATGAAATTACGTTTTGTCGAATGGTTGTATATTTCCTAGTTTAATGTGAGTTGAAATGGTGATTGGTTATTTGGGTGTGTTAAATGAATGTCATGCACAGTGACAGGCATGAGTGTTGTGACAGTATGACCAGGGTGCAGTTTGATTATTAAATAAATGTAGAGACAGAATCATGGATGATATTTATGCCCTCATTTGATGAGAAAAATGAAAGTAATTGACTCTGTACTTTTTTTGAAATTGATTATGGATGAATAGGAGAAAACAGAGCTCCCCTACAGATTGTTGTGGAATGCATATTGTTTTGAATGAGTGGCATTTTGTAGATATTTGGTTATGAACAGTGAACTAGTTAATATACAATAGTTTTTATTGGATCATGATGGTCATTTGGTTGGTGTATTTCTTTTTTCTGAATGGTTATATGGATTACTTAATTAATTTTAAGAACCATACCCGCTCTCATTCCCCACCATTTTTTTCTGTTTTCACTAATTACAACCCCATCACCTCCCCGTATTCATTTTTCACTCCCTGTTCGAAAATTGATTATAGTCAAGAAAATTTTGTGTTGAGGTAGTTGGCAGTAGCAGTGTCTTGGTTGAATTACATTGATGTTTCCTTTGGTTTACAGTTGACCGTTGTTGTCTTTGATAAGTAACCGTATTTTTCCCCTCATCATATCATGTTTCGCTCAATACAAACCCCTCACATATCCCAAGACCTTTTATTCACCCCCTGCTCATTTATAAACAGCTAAACAATTTGTATGGATTGGATTGCATGAGTCTGATATATTGCTGAGCCAAATCTATTTCATATTTTTAAGGAGTTATCATGTATGGTTATTTAAAAGATTATTTTATAATCAATCATGCATACAGGAATGAGTTATTCAAATAAAAGGCTGAAAACCGAGGCCTACTACGCCTTTGTCAAAGAGAAGGCCGCTACTGCCCCTCCCGCATCTTCAAACAATTCTGGTAAATCAGTGTCCTCCCACTTGCATTGGAAGGACGACTTCTCTCATATGATCAGCAAGATGAGGCTTAAAGATTCCACACAACCTAAAGCAAGTTCAGAATCACTAAAGGGTGATATCCTCAATGAGGGAAAGACTGCCTCTCAAACCGGGAAATATGGATTTTAAGTTCACTTTTATTGTTGATGACAGTTGACTTAAGATTTTCATATAGCATGCTTTTGGATATGCTAGTAATATATTTTGGAAATAATTGCAAACATTATTGAAGATAAATTGCCAAATGTGATTATAATGATGGGAGCCGCAAGGAGGTGTATTCTTCTTAACTAAATATTTATGTTATGTTATGAGCTAAAGGGAGTCACAAGGGGTCCCACCTACTAGTTATTATTTATTTATAACCCTTATTATGATTATTAATTTCCCCCCTAACTAAAGTTGGTTGAGTCTTTTAATTAACTTAACTAATGAGTTGGTTCAACTACTTCAACCAATTCTAATTTGTTTAAAAGAAAAAGGAAAGGGAGGAACAAGAGGAGGATAGAAGCAGAAGCATACTAAGGTTTGCTCTTTGAGTTTATGTTGAGATAATTCAGTTTTCATTCATTCATTTATTCATCGCAAGCCTAATTCTCTTTTATGATAACAAGGTCTTATTGTAGATAACAATATTCAAGGCTAAATCATATCATTCAGACACTTGTTTTTCATAGGTGTTGATCTATCTTTGATAGTTCGTGTAGACTTGTCTGTTTGTGAATTAGTTTTCATGACTGACAAAGGTTATTGTGCAGAGTCGAGTGGGCAACAATCTGTGGAAAGTTGATCCATCTTTTAGAATTTAGTTTTGGTTTTCTGTCAGAGATCCTTTTGTATGTTCCATTGGAGATGTCTAAGTTTGACTTTGGTCCAAAATTTTTGTATGAGATTTTGTAAATAAAATGACTCTTTGGTGAATTGGAATGAAATAAAGGATTGCTTTATGTCTCATCTGTCTTGATTATCATCTTGGTGTCTTTACTTCTGTCTTTACATTTACTTCAACAACTGTTATATTCAGAAAATTGCATAAAAAGTAAATTTTCAGCAAGATTTTTATTGATAAAAGACTAGCCTAAGCACTTGTAATTAATACTTGTGAGTTAGGATGTTATTTTTGTTGGATATAAAACTAGGTGAAATTCCCATCTATTTTTCTTTAGCCAAGCAGAATCTGAAAATGATTGAGTAAGATCACTTCATATCTTTTCCTCAACACTACCCACATGTATGCTTATTTTCAGTTGATTTATGTATGATGCTCATTTGATTACATGTGATTGTGAGATATATTGTGAAGGTACAAATTATACAAATCTCTTGTTCAATTATTTCTCTCATCACTGTTTGCACACGTTCACTTTTCTAAGTCAGACATCATAGGGGACCCACAGAATCCCTATCGTTCCAGATGCTTGCAAAATCTCCCTCCTATCCTAGGAGGAGTTCCTAGTCTTGCCAACTCAGTAGCTCAACCATCTCACACCCCTATGAGTGCACTATTTTGGGATCAGATTTACTTGGGTCCACTTCCCAAGGCCATCCATCCACTAGCTCTCCTTCACAAGGAGGCAGAGGGGAATATTCTTCCCAAGGGAGAAGTACAAACCCACCAAACCCCCCTCAAGGGTCAGGTGCACTACCTGCTCACACCATGGCTGGAACTAATACTCCACTGCCACCCCCCATGCAATAATTGGCATCCCTCAATATTTACCATTTGAGTAAACTCATGAATGACCCTATATTGCATGACCCCACATGGCCCAATATGCCAACCAAAATACCTTCAAACATTTCAAAGTTTTAAGGAAAATCGGGGGAAGATCCCACCAATCATGTCATGACCTTCCACTTATGGTGCTCCTCAAACAAAAACATGGGCGATTCTGTCCGCTTAAGGTTATTTCAGCGCACACTCATCGGTCCATCAGCCAAATGGTATGTGGACAAAAAATCAGGGTCCCATGTGAATTTTGAATCCTTGGCCAAATCTTTTTTTGCCTTCTTTCAACTACTATTTCGTCATGACACAGGTCTGGAACTTCTCTTTGAGTGAAAACAAACCTCAACCACATATATTGCCGACCACTTTGACGAATGGCATCAACGACATAGTTTATGCAAAGCAAAAACCACCAAAGAACAACGTCTTGATTGATTTCTCAAATCACTCGTCTCTATCCTTGCCAAAGATGTGGCATCCACCTTCCCTCATTTTGAAGAGGAATCCATCAGCAAGGCTCAAAAGTATGACCTCATCTATGCTCATTCGGGTTACTTATACACAGTAATACTTGATGCACCGAGACCCGTACCTTTTGGCAAGGACAAACCTAGGATGTCTCATGCGATAGATGGATTGATTGGTACCAAAACACACCACAATCCATACATCCAACCGCCACCTATGTACGGTACACCCCAATATCCACTGATGTATGGAGAGCCATCGTATTACCCTCCTCCCCCTTATCAACAACCATACCCTATTGCCCTTCCTCCACCCATGAGTGGACCCTTGTCGACACCCATGATGCACCTGACCTCTCAACCAAGTTCAAGTACCCCCTCTACCTCAGCTTATAACCTGGGCATTGGTGAAAGCACTACACCTTCCCATGAACCTTACAAATCATTGCCAAAAAATAATATATATTTTCCATTTCTTGGTCCTCCATAGCCGATTTATCCTCCACAAGGACAGCCACATGCTGGAGTTAACTTTGTTCAACCCTCTCCCATTCAACAATTTCAAAATTTTGAACAAATGAATACGGAAAATCCATCCCATTAGTCAAATAATGCCAAAAATAAAGGAAAAAAAATGAAACAATAATAACCCAGGACCAGGGGGAAATAACCCCCAACAAAACCAACCTGTTGGGGGCAACCAGAACCCCCAATGGGGATAATAACAACAAACACCAAGGGAGGAACAACAACAACAACCTATGGATGAACTTCCCTTGTGCTCTTTGTGGTGAGCATAGCCATTACACTCACCATTTCCCCCAAATTGCGGACTTCAAATGGATGAAAGACTTCATGAATGCACCACGTCCTCCAGCGTCGCCTGCCCTTCAGCACCTCCAACGTCGCTTGTCCTTCAACAGGCCCCACAACAATATTTACAAAAACCACCCCCAACCATGTTGCAAAACCCTATTCCACACCAAGGTGTGATGAATACCCAATAGGAGGTACATCCTGCCCCACCACAAATGGGACAGTATCAAAACCCTGGAAATCCCGGGGATTGCAATATCCTCCTCACTAGTGAAGAAGAAATTATTCTACAAACATGTAGTCATCAATCTAGTGCGCCCCCTGAATCTACTCCCACCACTTCGGAAGAAGATCCAGCTACAGCCAAGCAACCCTTGATGATTCCATGCCCTAACACTGAACTCACCATTTGTCTTCCTCACACCTTGTTACAACATAATGTCAGCAACCCTCAGGCTAGGGCAGCACATAATTACAGTCTGGTCAATGACTTGGCACAGTACCCTACAACCATGTCGGTATTGGAGGTCCTCCAAACTTGTCCAACCCAACGGAAATCATTGCTTTTCACCTTGGGGGCAGTCAACCCAGCTGATACTATACTCATCACATTTGATCTAGATTGTGGTGAACCTTGTCTCCCCGCTTTGGTAGATTTCCATATACCATTCAATATTCAAAATATCACGGTTTATCGGTGTATCATTCATGAAGGTGAATCCACATGCATCATGTCCAAGATTTTATGGCATAAACTTGGCTCCCCAAAGATAATACCATCTTCCATTAATTTGAGAGCTTATGATGGTCGACCATCTTCCCCTAAAGGGATCTTTCAAAATGTCCCCGTCGAACTCAGGGGAAAAACCATCCTTATCGACATTGAGGTTATCAATGCCCCGCTCGATTATAACATCTTGTTTGGGCATAGCTACATATTCTCTATGAAGGCAGTGGTCTCTTTTGTGTTTCAAACAATGATGTTCCCCCACAACTGGAAAATCATCACCATCAACCAAGTTTCACATTATGATCCTAACCACTCCTCCAACATCGGTAACATATTACCTCTTGTTTTCACTATCTCCAACACATATCCACTCACGGATATGGGCCCCATAATTTTCAAAGACCTATATTTACTGGGAGCATATCAGGGGGCACCTATGCTCATCCACCCGTCATCACAAGTGTGCATCATATCTTTTAATGGAATTGAAATCAGAGATACCATTCCTCCCACTGATTCTTCTCCACCCCTCGACGTCCCACCAGTTGAAGACATTCTACCTCAGAAATTACCTGAGAACTCTACGACACCACTTATCCCCGATTTCACCCTTCCCCAAGGGAAAATCCTGGTTTGGGAAACAATCCCCCAAGCCATTACTCAGATCCCCTTCTTCTACCCCCCACCGGGAGCACAATATTTTCAGGTAGCTGCAACACTTACCCTTCCCAACATGGTGCTCGCCATTCTGGTATGGTATCTACACCCACCCGCGATGGTTCCTCAACCATCCCTTCCTCCCCAATCAGAGGGAATCATGATGCAGCTTCCAATACTAACTCTAGCCACACCACCCTCACCTCAATCTCTAGCACCACCGCTATGGATGAGGGTAGAAGGAAGCAGAAAGATCCCACCGCTCCACTTCCCCCCTGAGTTTAGCCTCCTTGCGCACTATGCGAAAGAGAGGGACACCCCACTAATAGATGTCCTTCTCTCCCCGAGTTACGCAATCTGATCCAACTCCCTCGAGCAACCACATCACTCGTCGCTTCACCAAGCACACCTATTACTACCACAACATCCTCTACTATAGGAAGTAAAGGGTTGCGAACCAAATTCACATGTGCCATATGTTTAGAGTACAACCACTACACTCATCATTGCCTTGCGCTACCTCAGTTTCGGCAGACACTAACGGTAGTACGCCAAACCTTTCAACAAGATCCCCCTCCACCACCACCTTCAAGTACCCATGTCACTGACATCCATTATGTCTTGACCTCAGTCCCCGAATGGATGAGATTCCCTTGCTCTCTTTGTGACTCACTTGCTCATTTCACCTACCAGTGTCCTTTGACCATTGAATATAGGCGTCATCAAATAACCCTTATTCAAAATAATTCAACCACCTCACCTCATGTAATGCAAGTGACTCCCCGTATCCCTTCTCCATATGTTGTTGAAATCACCTCCCCTAAACCTGAGTCACTTCCCACCCCTCCATGGTTCATGGATAGACTATCTGAGGATACTCCCCCAAATCCTCCCAATTCTCTGGTTCATTTCCCCTAGAAAATATTAGCCCCTGCCACAGTTTACCCCCCATAGTGTCTGGACATATGGTTTATGTCAAGCGAGACATCGCACCACGGTTGTGATATCCCCTCTATGTCATTGCCACTGAAGGACAATCTTACTATGACAGTCACCCATGTCACCTCCACAGATCCCCTATATTCTCGCATTTATCATTGCGATGAAGATATCCTGGAGGAACTCACTACCCCCAATTTCCCATGGAATGGGCTCCATCATCAAGCACTTTTCCTCTCACAAGAGGTATTTCACCCGCCTGATTGGTAGCCCCAAGCTCTTGTAATCTTCCAAATCACCTCACAACACTCTCTCCAGATCACCAATCGTGTCGGTGCAAATGAGGTGGCATTGTGGGCCCACCACCCATATATAGGAGCCTTCTTCTCACATCATGTCCAGATATGCATGCTCATGTTCAAAATTATAAAATAATTTTTATATGTTATTTATCTTCAGATATTGTTCACGTCAGGTATTCAGTTTTCACGTGTGTAGGTACTTGGTCATCACAACTCAGCGCAGCCCCTTCAGGTATATGATTGACACTGGCGTGTAATCATTCCCTCTATATATCAATTGCACCTCCCAGACATACCCTCTGACATTTTCCTTTAGGGTTCCTACATCCGGCTCTACAATACTGTCACCTCCGATGCATTTTGGTATTGTCACCCAGTAGCACTCTCACCCACATGAGTTGTCTCATTCATAGTCCCCTTTGGCATTTTGACACTCATGTTACTTTCACCCCCTAGGGATGGGAATCCCGATAGCCTTACACATTTTTGAGAATCATCCACATACTCCTTCGCATCATTTTGCTAGCTTTCCTAATGGACTCCTAGGTTACCTCATCACGGTTCTATTTCGACTCCACCTCTGTGGTATCATTCACCCTCCATTTCATCCACAATCAGTTTTCCCATCCGCATATTTCCCTCCATTCATTTACCTCATACAAAAACCCACCCATGGGGACCCCACCCTCCACTAGTTCTCCACACAACTTGTGCACTCACCGACCAAGCCATCTTGCACTGGGGCACCCGTTTCTATATCTGTACACTCATTGAAAATTATTTTGTATTTATTTGGTAATTGTAAAAAGCCTTTGTTTCCATCATTTACTTATCTTTTTGTTGTCACCTTTGACGACCTTATTTTTATGGAAAAGCAACCCATGTTGCCCTTGGTTGGGGAATTCACCCTCCTCTACTCATGTTCACATCATCCATAAACTTGGAGTATCCCATAGTCCATGTACCCATGATCTTTGAGTTTGTCCACTTTGTCACGCCTCTGGCACAATTTAACCCCATGTCTAGTCGTCCCCTTGACACTAGATACAATTTCACGGTTGTTTCCAATCATCCTTCAAACATACCCCCAACCAAGGACAGTTTTGAGTCTCACTGCATATTGACTTCATTCATGGTCCCTATCAGTTCCTAATCTTCTAGTGGATTTCATGAAGCCCTTTTCTTCTTGGAGTCACGTCTCCCTTTCTGTCGACATCAGCATAGTTTCCAGAAGGGTGACAACATCTTGACTCTCATTACCTTTACAATGAGGAGTATCATATGGAACATAGAGAACCATCATTTCTCTCTATTATCGTTGACCCCCATAACATTCAACTTCAACACAATCTCATGTTACGGTGGTTCTTACTATGCGACTATTGCAGTTGTTTTATACTAGCCGAAGACCTCTGAATTTGTTAGGCCATCAATGCCCACGAGTCATCGACACTTCTTACAGGCATCCTTTCCTCTTTTCAGAGTATGTTCACCATCAGAATTGTCATCTTCCATTATCAAATTGCCCTGGAGGGTGCTGCAGTTATCTACATCAGCCCACAACTTCAGTTATTGTCTTACCTTTTTGAGTTACATGATACGAGCATGGGGCATGCCCGCCTCGTTTGTATATAGATTTTATTCCTTAACCTAGAGAAAGGTTTCGCTCCCACAGTTTCCCCTCTCCCTTTGACGGATCGCTCTTGCAGTTCCTATCAACACTCTTCCTTACAATGGTACTCTCAGTAGAAGAAACATTGATGTATTTCGGCTATACGTATGCTCATAACTTCATACATTAGGGGGAATTTGTTATCACTGAAATTTTTTCCACAACATTGCATGGAAATGGTTACAAAAATACAGCATCTCCAAACACCTATTAGTTCACCTATAGCACCAAAAATGAATTTCCAAGGGGCAAAAACTATACAATTGGTCAAAAAATTGACATGCGTTGAAACACTAAAGGAAGCACGTGCATAGTGCGTGAGACAAAGAAGCTCGTAGATTGCACAATGCGCCATATGCGCGACTGTGTAAGAGAAAAGTTGCGCACTCTTGTGAATGACACATTTATGGTTCTTGTCGACCCCTCACCCAGTTCTGGACCAGCTCCCAACTTGATTTGACCCTCAAATCTGAGCTGAATCCAAATGGGGGGCTGGTCAAAGACCTAAGGGTGCCCTAAATGGCCCCTTGTCCACACTAAGAACCAGTTGGATATTTCCTCAAAGACATGCTATAAAAGGAAGCCATGGGTGCACTAAGAATTTAAGAATCTCATAGCATTGTTATGTTGCCTCAATCCTCCTTCAAGAAACCTCTTTTTTTCTTGGACCATTATAGCAACATTCCATTAAGCTATTCACCTCACCTCTTAAGGGAATAGGCATGGATTTCTTCACCATTTTCTTTCTAGTTTATCATTGTAAGAAGAGCTCTCAAATAGGGGACTCAAGAGCCCTCCCAAGGAGGAAGAGGGGATCCATAACTCCTCCTTTTTCTACGGTGTTTTGCCAACTAATATAGTTATCCATTGGTGGCATAATCTCGGTCATTTGGTTGATTGATTTTGGTTCAAAGTTTCTTTTGCATTTTAGTTTTATTTCTTTAGTTGTTTCTAGTTTAGTTTTTTTTTTAATTCACGTGCTTGGATTGTTTAATTCATACACTAACCTTTGTCTTGTCTAGCAGGCCCAACTAGAATTGTAAGTTCCCTTGTTTTTCTCACCCAAGTGACGAAACAAACACACCAATATATTATGTTGTTTCATTGTTATTCTCTGGAATATTTATGTTTTCAACTATTGTAATAGATATGGTACCTTAGAAGTGGTATCAAAACACTTTCCTTGGCGAGAAATTGTGGGTTATTTTTTCAACGCATAAATCCAAGGTCGGGTAAGAATACACACAAGAACTACAAGTGGTACTCAAGTGCACATTGTTGGCCACCCTTGTAACCCCTACTGGTACCCCTTCAAGTGGTAGCAAATCAAACAACACATGTATATGGATCGGCCTAGATATCCTCAAGATCTCCGTAGATAAACCAATTGGCCGCCTGACTACTATATTTTCACCGAGAAAAGGACTTGGGAAGATACTCTCTAGTACATGGGTAGTCGGGTAGTGTGTCTAAGGGCAAAATCTATCCTCTTTAGTTGGTTCCCTAAGATAATAGATTGAGTACTATTGTTGGACCCCGCATGTATATTAGAGAGCTATAGCACAAGGAAACCATTGTCTATAGAACCACTTAATACCCTAACCCTTGAGACGAAAATAGAAACATAAAAGACAAGATCTATTGTTGTGCAACTTTACCTCCTACATTCTGGTTGCGAAATTACTACACATTTTTTCCTATTAAGAATTTGGGCCTTTCAACACTGCAATAGTCTTTAGATCGAAGTTTGGGGCCTTCCCACAACCTTATTTAAGACCTATCCCATTGGACTTCTCTTTTCATCCTGATTGCAGTGATACCTATCATTTTTAGCCATTTTTTTCCTGTGGTCTCGACCCCATTCCAACACCCCTACTTGGGACCTATTCCATTGGACTCCTGTTTTTTTCCTCATCACAATTATACCTATCATTTCTTAGCCCTATTTTTCTGTGGACCCACCTTTCTTTCCCACCTCTTCCTCTGTTTTCCCCTAACCATGAACAACACTCGCGACCAAGACCTGGAAAACCACATAGCTACCCACATTTACTCCAAAATGGACGACTGAAAAGAGGAACTGAAGAAGGACATCAATTCCCACCTTGTCAACTATATTTAATGGGATATTATCACACCTTTTTTAAGAACTATGGAAAAATTGCAACACCTCTCACTGCTTTCCTTAAAAAGAATGCTTTCAATTGGAATCTTGTAGTTGATCAAGCCTTCCATGCTTTGAAAGAGGCTATGTGCACAACTTCTTTCTAGGCCCTTCCCGACTCCAAAAATACCATTTCCCTGGAACATGATGCATCTGGGAAAGAAATTGGCTCAATTCTCATGCAAGAAGGACACTTAGTGGCCTTCACCAACAAACAACTTCCGGAGCACCATTTGCGCCAATCAATCTATGAAAATTAAATGTTGGCTATTATGCATGATGTGGATCTATGGCGTCCTTATCTATTGGGCCAACACTTCCAAATTAAAACTGATCATCAAAGCCTCAAGCATTTTCTGGAACAATAAATTTCCTCCCTAGAGAAAAAAAAAATGGGTCACCAAGTTGTTTGGATATGATTATGAGATAATTTACAAGAAGAGAAAATAAAATTTGGTTGTTGACACTCTGTCCCAAAAGTATGAAGATGAAGGATCCTTTTTTTCTCTCTCCTTCATTGTACCAGATTGGCTCCAAGTTGCTCACCAGGAATGGATGCAAGACCCCATAATTTTTGGTCTTATCCAATAGTTTCAAGCCAATTCTCCAGTTTCTCCAAGGTACTCTTGGCACAATAACATGATTCACTACAAAGGCCATCTATATCTAAGAAAATAGTCACGACTTAAATCTCAGGTTCTTTTAGAACTTCATGCTTCCCCCATAATCGGGCATTCAAGGTTCACCAAAACATATGAAAGGGTCAAATGCTCTTTTTTCTGGGATGGTATGAAATAGGACATCCACACCTTTGTGGATGAATGTGATGTATGTCAATGAAATAAGGGAGAAATGGTCAAAACCCAGAGAACACTCCAACCGCTCCTAATTCTGTGAATTATTTGGAAGGATATTTTTATGGACTTCATTGTTGGCTTACCTAAATCGGGAAATAAATCAGTCATAATGGTGGTAGTTGATATTCTTTCCAAATATGCTAATTTTTGCGATCTCCAACACCCATTCACAGCCTCCACAATGGCTCAAATTATCATGGATAATATATTCATGCTTCATGGCATGCCTCATTCTATTGTTTCTGACCGAGATCCCACTTTTACCAGCAATTTTTGGCAAGAATTGTTCCATCTCTAGGGCACCCAATTGTGTCTTAGCACTGCTTATCATCCCCATACTGATGGCCAAACTAAAGTTGTTAACAAGTGTTTGGAAACTTGTTTGAGGTGTTTTGCATCTGAATGACAGATTCTGATGCAAAACATTGATTATGATTCTGTCATTCATATGCAAAACACCTCATCAAAGGAGTCTTACCAAACTACTACTCACATGACTCCTTTTGAAGAGGTCTATGTACAAAAGCCACCATCGGTTCTCTCCTTCTAGGTTTATCGAAGGTTCAGGAGGTTGACAAAAATATTTCAGTTTGTGAGGCCATTCTCTGCACCCTCAAAACAAATTTGGCCATGGCTCAGAATCACATGAAGAAACAAGAAGATCAAGGTCATTCTGAATGAAAATTTGTGGAATGGGACTAGGTGTTTCTTCGTCTGCAACCATATAAGAAGACTTCACTCAAAATGGACCACTGTCAGAAGATTTCTCCCAAATTTTATGTTCCTTATTCAATTCTCAAGTGAGTGGGGAAGGTGTCTTACCAATTATCTTTGCCCAATCATTCTAAGATCCATCTTTTTTTTCACGTCTCATTCTTAAATAAGGCAATTGGTACTAAGTTCCAAACACAAACCAGTCTCCCAGAGTTGGATGAAGAATTTTCCATTTGGTTATAGCCACAAGTCTTGAACCAATGCAAGTGTCGTCTTTTTCAACGCACCATCAAGGAAGTGTTAGTGAAATGGAAAGATACAACTCCCGAAGATGCCTCTTGGGAGTCTGCTACCATTCTGCAACAGTTTCCTCATATCAAGCCTTAAGGAAAAGGATCTTTTTCAAGGGGGAGGG
>JASDQU010283630.1:10296-21443 GCA_032191745.1 Picea mariana
AGCTGCGGGAGGTATTTACCTCCACGTGTGAACCTGACGAGAATAGAAGACTCCAGAAAGCAAGAGTAAACCCTAATGAGTTGACTAAATAGCCCTAGAAGTCTTGTTGGCTCAAGAATATAATTTAGATTAGGTTATTAGCCTCCAAGAGAAGAAGTCGGCCAGAAATAATTATAATATACTGAACAGACACATATCTAGAAGGAGAAGTCGGCCCCAGCAAATCTGGCAGAACCAGTATAAATACAGGGTGCTAGTTCTCATTTGACAGCATCTCAGAATTGTAGTTCCCAGTTTGGTGTGCACTGCAGTTCCCAGACTGGTGCGCACGTGTGGAGGAGAGCTGCAGGTGCAGCTGCTGCAACTAGCAGTTTGGGTGTTGGCTTGGCCTATCTCTTGGCTAGGGTTTGGACTATCTGATTAGCTATTGTTGGTGCGCTATCCTTGGAGGACGATGCGCTACACTTTGTTTGGCTATCTAGCCTAGGGTTTGTTTCCGGAGAAATTCTCAGTCAAGGTTAAGGTGCTCGGAGGGTGGCTTCGGCCTATGGTTGGGTGACAAGGGTATCGTCAATGGTAAAACGAGCACACCATCTTCTATATTCTAACAAGAAACACTTTTTGTTTCACTTGAAAAGGTTTTCGTTTGTGCAAGATACGACCATTTTTGCGAGATTCGGAGCTATGAAGTTTCATCACATGTTTTAATTTTTTTTACTATGTTAATATTTCTGTTGTTTGTTTATATTCTCGGTTTGCTACTCTTTCTAGTCTGCGTATGATCTTTGCCGTGCGCTCCGTGTGATTTTAGCAAATTAGAAACAGAGCGGAAAGTGTTTTCTTCTTTGCGTATGCTCTTTGCTTTGTGTTTTATGTGATCCCAGGAAATGAGAAATAAAGAGGAAACTTCCATTTTCCGGGCAAGCTAATCGAGATCTAAACCCAATATTGTTAAGTTTAGAATTTTTTGTTTATTTTTTTGGAATTTTGCTTGTTTTTGTGTGCGGCTATGTTGAAGTCAAGGCAAAAACAAGGTTTTTTGGGGTGAGGAGGGACTTCCAAGCAAGGAGTAAAAAAAAAGGCCCCCCTTCTTCATAACATTTGCTTTATATTTTGGCTTAGCCCACTTGGTTGAAAGCTACTTTTATTAAATTAAGATCTTGAGTTCAAGTCTTTCTTTTCATTAAGTTACTTTTTGAAAAAGTTCATGCAAAATTGTAAATTCATTTCACTTGAATTATAAAATTGAATCACTATAAAGTATTTTTATTGTTCTTTTTAAAGTTTTTTTTGGATGCAACCTTAATTTATTAACTTCATTGTAAAAATGATTCTCATTTATTTTATAAAAGTGAGTGACTTTATAAGTAACTTATTTGTAAAAGTGAGCTTATAGACAAAATTAGAGAAGGAAGGGAATGCTTTTTAGTCAACAACTTCATTGTGCATCCATCACAATGTGTACCAACCTCTACTTGTCACATAACACTTTGGTTACCTTTTATACCTTTCTTAGAAAGGGCATAACTTTGACATTCGAAGTCCGTTTTTAGTGTCGTTTTTGTGAAACTTCCTATTTTTTCGAGAGCTTTCTATTCAGACAGTCAATTTGTGCTTTTAAAGCCATCTTGCCTACATATTTTAACATGGCTAGTCCAAGTGATCTTTTGCTTACCAGTGCCAACTACTTCTCATGGAAATCCCATATGGAGGATGTACTATGAAGTAAAGGACTTTACTAGATTACCTTGGTAAAAGAAAAAGCCCCCATTGATGCTGCAAAGAAGCCAAATGGGATAATAAAAATGACGAAGCGTGTAGATTAATCATAATGTCCATCTCTAGTGATTTATAGTTTCACCTTCAAGGAATTGATGGCCCAGATGAAGCTTAGAAAAAGATGGAAGCCGTATTTGGTAAACACAATGAGATCGGAGCCCACCAGGTTGAAAACCAATTAATTTCTTTAAATCCCAATGATTTCTCTWGCATTGAAGATAGTCTACCTAAGTTCAAAATGCTCAAACTTTTACTTGCAAACTGTAAAATAGATACGAAAAATGATTGATGTATATATGCTATTCTTGTAAAGCTTGATAGTGCATATTTTGTTTTTGTATCTACTTTTCACTCCACCAGAGAAGCTCTAGGGGCTGCTTACAAGCACCCTCTCTTGAATCTTTTTGTGATTCTTTGATTAGAGAGCAAGATAAACTCTTGCATCTTGGAGTGATCAACACTGCATGTACATCTAACAAAGCCTTAGTGGTCCAACGGAAGGATAAATCCAAGCATCCAAAGAAGCAACATCCTCGCAACAATAAGCAAAACAAAGGTCCCAAACCCTCTCAACGAGCTTGTACTCCCAATGGTGACAAAGGACTAAAATAAAAAACTAAGAATAAATTGCAAATTTTGTGGGAAAATGTTTTAAAAAGCTAGAGGCCTTAGAAGCAAGAATGAAGAAGCACAACATCAATCTTGATTCTTCATCTTCCAACTCCTCCTTTCATGGACATGCACTTTCCGCTTCTAGTTTTTTCTTCAATGCAACATTTACTTCTTCTTCTAATGGGTGGCCGATTGATTTTGGAGCATCTTATCATATGGCTAAGGATAAAGCCATTTTTTCTGCTCTTAATGAATGTAACACCAAAGAAATATTTGTTGGTGACGATAGATCTCTTAGTGTTGTAGGGTCTGGAACGATTTAGTTAGATGTTGATCATCTTAATGATGTATTATGTGTTCCAAGTCTCTCCTGCAACCTTCTATTAGTATGTCAAATCACTCATTCGGGTGAAGGTAAAACAATAGAGTTTTCACCTCACCACGTTGTAATTAAGGATTTAAAATATCCTAAGCATGTTCTAGCAATTGGAATTGTTGATAATATTACCTGGTTGTACAAATTTGACAACTTTGGGTCATCATCTTTTCCATCAGTTTTTATGGCTCATAGCAATGACTTGAACAAACGTTGGCATGAGCAGTTTGGTCATCTAAACTATCGTTCATTGCAGTAGCTATGTAATCAAACTATGATGACTGGTCTTCCTCTCGTTTCTTGCAGAGATGGTGTTTGTGTTGGTTATGTTCTTGGAAAACATCATTGGGATAGTTTTGACAAATGTGCCCCTTAACATGCCTTGGCTCTTTTGTAGCTTTTTCCTAGTGATTTGTGTGGGCCGCTTCCTTCTCCTTTCTTTGGTTGCAAGTACTTCTTAACTTTCATTGACGACTTCTCCAGATGCACTTGGGTTTATTTCTTAAAACGTAAGAGTGAAGTTTTTGACATGTTTGTGGCCTACAAGGCCTTGGTAGAAAATCTATCTGGACATCAACTTCAGAGGTTAAGATCAACTAATAGAGGTGAATATGTTAACAACAAATTTACAACTTATTGCATTGCACACGACATTCAGATGCAACATATTGTTCCATATACACCACAACAAAATGGTGTTGTTGAGAGAAAGAATCACACATTAAAGGAAATGACAAATTGTATGATCCAAACTAAGGGATTGAGTTTTCATTTTTGGGCGGAAGCCATTAATTGTGGCAATTGTATAGTAAATTGCACTCCTAGAAAGGCTTTAAAAAATATAACACTGGATTAAGCATGGAGTAAAATTAAACCATATGTACGCCACTTCCGTGTGTTTGGTAGTGAAGCATGGGCTCACATTCCTAATGAGAAAATGAAAGCATTATAGCCTAATAGTGAGAAGTTCATTTTTGTTGGATATTCTGAAGATGTAAAATGTTGTAGACTTCTTCAACCTCATTCCAATGAAATTATTACGAGGAGAGATGTTAAGTTTGGTGAGATCTCTCGACCTGTGAGCCTGATTCGGCATTTGTGCCATCTTAGGCCTACGAGCCATCTTCGGCGTCTGTGCCATCTTCTCTACCCAACTTTTCTGTCAGTGATCCAATTGTAGTTTTTTCTTCAGGTGACGACAGTGAGGATGAAAATCCACCTCTGCTTTCTCACCTTCCTCTAGTTGGGTCCATTGAACATGAACCTGCACTAGCACCACAACTTCCCAAATGGATTTGTACAACACGAGAAGTAGTTGGTGATCTTGCCGATGATCCTACAGATCAACGTCATACACATTCATTGTTCCAACGAGTTTCCTCTCTTTTGGATCAAGTTTCAGAGACTCATGATCCATAAACATTTCAAAAACTTCTAGCCATCTAGATTGGGACACAACAATGGATGATGAATATTGTTCCTTAATGGTGAATGATACTTGAGATCTTGTACCTCTTTCGAAAGGAAGAATACTTGTCAAATGTAAATTGGTGTATAGAACTAAGTATGCATCACATGAAAGTGTTGAAAGACATAAGGCCCGGTTAGTTGCCAGATGATTTTCTCAAGTTGAAGGAATTGATTATAATGAAATATTTTCCCCCGCAGCCAAAATGAATTCCATCCACCTTGTTCTAGCCCTTGCCACCTCACACAGAGGGTCTGCTGCGATGTATAGGAGATCATTACTTTGGTTTTACCAAGGTTGACAGTCAATTGTCAAAGATCGCAACACTGTGAAAGGACATCTAACTGTGTCTGCAGCTCCTTGGCAGAGGAGGCCATGAGGATCACATCATCAATAAACATAAGGATAGAGATGAACACATGATGAAGAAGGAAACCATCTCCATCTTGGATTTGCCCTGCTAGAAATGACTCTAGCTCATCAATATAGATCCCAAACAAAGCGGGAGAGAGAGGATATCCCTTCTAGATCCCAATGGTGCTTCTAATGAGATTTGAGAGGTCATGTGTTGTGTGGAGTCGGCCAAGGACCTGATCATAAAGTCTCATGATGGCTGCCAAGAGAGTCTCAAAAATGCCAATATCATGCAGTTTCTCGAATAATGCCTCTCTCACGAGCAAAGGAGTTGAGATTCCACTTACAAGAATGTTTAGAAAAGGCAAATGGAAAAGAAACTCCAAGAGGAAGCAATGGTAGTACATAGATAACTACAACTTGAAGGTAGAAATCAGAATTCAAGATTACCTGAAACTCAACATCCCATGAAGAGTAAAGCAGATATTGGCCCACGTAAGAAAGATTAAGATGCGAGACAGGGAGATGGAAGGAACCCGAAGAGGAATGGGATAACAAGACATGCTAGATATGTGGAAAAGTAGAAGTGGAGATAGAGCAACATTTCCTATTTCGCTTTGATAATATAGCCACATCAGGAAGGGAAGAAAAATAGAGAACAATAGTTGGGAAGCAACATTTCAAGAGGGTCATGTAGAGGAGGACACAACAGAGCTAAGTTGCATGGAACAAGGAAACGGGCATGCTGTGGAAACATGACCCCTCCAAATTTGGAAACATGGAAATGTGGTATTTAAAAATTACAAAAGAATACTGATATTTCAAAAAATATATATGTATTTTTTGAATATCACATTATCTTGCAAATTTTAATAAAATGATCAAGAAAATTAGAATGATTTTAGACTTAATTCGGCATTGTTTTCTTGTCACTAGGCATTTGTGTGCTTGCAGTGGGTCCATGCTCCTTTGAAGCACTTTTCTGGGCCTGAAACACACTTGTTTGGGCTGAAATGTCAGAAACTCAGTCTGGGATTTAAGGGTATGTTTCCAAATTTGTAAACTTCCTCGAAATGTTTTCAGATGTTTCAATCTGCGCTTCCGCACTGCCAGCTAGAAACATTGATGATTGTGNGGGGGGGGGGGGGGGGACGTTTCCTGCAACATAGCAACACATAGAGCATAAAGGATGATGTGCACTAGAGACAAGTTACTGAAAGCCAACCTCTGGTTTAGGTGACCCCGCTGAGGGTTCAAATCCATATGAGTAGCCCAAAATTTCTCTCTATCCAAATATTGCATATTGCCTCCTCCATAATTTTTTTTTTTTTTTTAAATTTGTAGAAGAAATGTCGCATTGAATGTAAGCTGTTCTGTTCCATATATGATATAGGTCATTTGGCCTCGTGGATGTTTTGAATTTTAATAAACATTCTTTTCTATTCTATGCTGCCTCCGTCCCCTTTATGTTAAAATGTATTGAAGATGGTGGATCTGAAGCATGTTATGAATTCTTATTCTCTCAGACATTATGTTCCTTAACCATGGTGAGCTTTCTGTCTCTATATTTCTCTAGCTTTTCACTTGAAAGTTGAAATTATCTGGCCTTTGGTGTACACATCTCTAAGGTGGAACATTGTATGAATGACATTTGTGGTCTTTATGAGTGTAGCAAAACTATTTTTTTTTCTCCTTTCTAGTATACATACTTGAAGACAATTGAATCAACTGTTTTCCTATCCTGCTCTACTAACATGTTGAGATGCCTCCAGAATGATAATAAATAGTTTTATCCTTCTGTTGTCATTCAACAGTTTTATGTGCAATGTAGATGATAGCTTTATTTATAAGGTTTAGTTACAGTTTGGACCCTTTTTCGATGAGATTTTCTATGAGCATGTACACTAGAGAAGGAAAGTTAAGAATGGTTAAACTTATTGTTGTGAAACTAATGCTTTTAATTCTGCTAGTGACAGGATTTAAATAGCGGGTGCAGTTTGCTGCCACATAATCACTTTTGGCTATACAGCAATCGTGTGGTTACTCCAGGAGGAGTAATTGCTGCAGCAGGTGTGTCTGGATGAAAATGCTTCTACATGTAGAGAGCTTAAAGTACATGCACTCTGGTCTCTTTTCCAAGTAGATCGATGTGTATAAAGAATATTGAACAGAAAATTTGTTATCTGGCCTGCATCGGTAGGTCGGGATTGTTACACTGATTACTTAGTTGATGGCAGAGGCTCTATGAAAAGTTTCTTGATCAATTATGACATCTTGACACTAATGTTTGATACCCATTTGAGTCAGTCCTTTATAATGATATGTGGACTTAGTCTGGTCTGATTACCACACTTGTGGATAATTATAATCTAAAATGGTATATCACATTCACAATCTCATTCCAGTCT
Source organism: Picea mariana (assembly GCA_032191745.1). Taxonomy (NCBI): domain Eukaryota; kingdom Viridiplantae; phylum Streptophyta; class Pinopsida; order Pinales; family Pinaceae; genus Picea; species Picea mariana. The sequence continues at coordinate 17,294 of JASDQU010283630.1, forward strand.
GCAAATGAAGGTGGAGTGAGCGCTGATGAGGGTGATAATGGCTGAGAAAGCTTGAAAGTTTTACTCAAACATTTACCAGAAAGTAATTCTACTGCTCTTAGCATTAATTTCCATCTAGTAGTGAATGCTCATGCTTGTAGGAAAGTTTTTTCTTGCACTTTAGTTGGTTATTTTCTCGCAATGGTTTCCATGAAAGCCTGCCCCAACAGCTTATATGAAATGGCAGTAGAAGATTTAGAGTTTTTTCCATTTGTACTAAGAGATTTGTTTCTTTCCAAGAAGATGTGTCTTGTTTGTGACAGCTCTCCCATACAAGGAAATGGAAATCCGTTTTTCCATGACAAAGATATATTGTTCGTACTGTAGCATTTTACTTATGGGAATGTATCCACCAGAGTTTGTTCGAAGTACTTGGATCACAGAGCATTGGGAAATTTACAGATGAAGTGTTTGTTCCATTTGTGGTTTCACTAAGGGATCCATTTCTTTCCACAATGATGATGTATACTTGTGACAATTCTCTTATATCCAAGTTGTTGTGGAGAGAGTTCGGGATGCTAAGCTTCATGTATGGCTCTTCTATGTAATATATTTATGAAATGGTATAGCTGGAACATGTTTATCACTGCTATTGTTCTAGGCTTTCAGCCCAAAACTTGTTCAAAAGAGAAAAATAAAAGAGCCATAAATTGGTGTTTATATTATTAAAATTATATGTGGAGGAAGACGATATAGTAAAGATTGTATATACCTTCCACTTTTTGCTTCTCCTTTGTAAATATCTTAATATGTTTCAAAAACTAAAATTTTTATGTGGCAGTGTTCAATGGGGACTTGTCCCATACGCTTCCCATGCTTCCCAAACTCAAGGACTTGATTGGAAACGTTCCTTTCCATCCCTTGTATGCCCTTAGTACTTGGGGACTTCACTTGGGATGTCCCTTACAGAAATGGAATGCTCCTATAATTTGAGGACTGCAACATGTTTAAGCCATTGGATGAAATGGGTGCCCCTTCATGTTGAAATGTCGACAATCAAGGAAAAATGAGATGAAATAATTCAGAAACAGCAGAAACAGGTTGATGGGCAAGAATCTTAGGTTCAAGTTGTGAAGGGAAAGAAAGCACCCCTAGTTGTGGAGACAATTGTCCAGGCCAATATCGAGGAGAGGACACTAATGTGGTCAGAGGAATTGAACCACAAGGTTTGTGGTCTCCCCTCTTCCTCCTTTGACCCGTTTCAGTCCGAGTTATCCTTCATCCACGACACCTTGGATTTGAAGGATGTTGGCTTGGATAGGGTTTGGAACACAAATAGCTCAACTCTAGTCATTCTGTTTTTGTCCTTGGAAGATTGTATTCACATCCTTAGAGCCAAAATGTGGATCGACTTCCTCCCCCGCAAGATCTTTCTTGATGGGGGAGTCAGGAAATCTAGAGAATAGATAGTTGCTACTAGGAAGGAGGGCAAGTGGGGGGTGATTTGGGACCTCAGAGCCTGGTCTCGGCCTTGGTTGGTGAAATGATGCCCTCGTGAGGGTAAGGGGGGCCCTCTCCCATATTCATTGCCCATCAGAGCTACGATGGCTCTATTTGGTCATCTCCAGGGAGTTTTTCAGGATGTTGTCACTTATTAAGGCCTTGCTTTTCTCACTGAGACACATGAGAGTCTTGAGAGAACACTACTTTCTATGACAGGATCAATGGGTTCTTGCATATTTATACACGAGACTCAGATGTCAATGGACTTTGGGGTTTTGGGGTTGTTTCCTACCTTATTCATGAGCCCTCCTAACTAGAATGTTAGTCGTGGATTCAAAAGAGCATTCCAGATTCATGTGGATTCGGGTTCGAGGTGGATCTACCTCTCGTTCCTGGGATACTTTCTTTGTTGTTTTCTACTTTCCCCTTGCATCCTCAAGTTGTGTTTTGCTTGGATAGTGACCCCTTGTTGGACCTTTACTTGGAGATTTCATGGCTGCTCTTTAGTGGTTGTTCCTTCTAGGTGACATTAGGGTTCAGATGATAGATTTATAGACATCGATGCATGATCTATATGAGGATGGTTTGTGTTTGGTGGAGCTTGATCATGATGAGGTGGGTCTTGAGAGAGATTCAATTGACACATCCGGTCCCATTGCAACCTATAGGAGACACATTCTCCAACTGGGAGAAGTCCATGACCTCTTTCTTCTCAACGGTCTCTCGCATTTTTGAGACTCCAATAGGTTCATTTGTTTTCCTTGCAATAGGGGTGCTAGCATGATGGATCATGTCACCCTCTCCCTATTATTGATCATGTATACATTGTATTTACTATTGATCATGTATACATTGCATTTACCTTCCTCGATTCCCCCTTCCACCCCTCACCATACACTCACTTGACTCCTTGTATACCATGACACACTTCAACATCAAGTACACTGATGCTTATGCTTCTCAACTTTCCTAGTAGTCCCACACATTGTGTACACGTCTTCTCTTACTACAACCAAAGCCAAATATGACCTACTATTTGGGGTTTTTTGGGGATTTTTTCTCGATTCTTATCCCCACACCACTTGCCATAACACTCATGCCCCTTCTGTTGGCCTCTATCCCATGAACCGTTGGTACGCTGAAGAGTGTAAACATATGCATAGACATCTTTGTTATGTTGTCACCCATGATCCTCCCTCCATACCTCCCTTTAGGAGAGACTATAAACATCTCCTTCATTGTAAGAAATGTAGCTTTCTTTCCATAAGGAGTATTTTTAGCTCCTTGCAACCTTCCATTCTCCAAAATCTCTTTGGTGTACCATCCTTACTAGGTAATCAACCACTCTTTCAAACATTGTTCAACACGTTGTTCTCACATAACACCTCTCTTGGTGGTCTATCCTTTTACTCTAAGAATTTAATACTACCATTAATTACTAAGTTGCCGGAAACGCCCCCCCCCTCTTTGTTTCGGGCAGGAAACCGGTACGAAACTCGAAAACCGGTACGGTACGGCCAGGAAACGCCCCTGGCCATACCGTACGACGTTTCCCAATTTGGAAACGCCGTACGGTATGACTGGTCGCGTTTCCTGGCCGTACTGGCCCGTACGACCAGCGTTTCGGGCGTCTTTGAGGCGAAATAAGAAAAAAAAGGGGGCCATGGGGCCCCCAAATAGTCAAATATATATTTTTTGCATTTTCTATGTTTTTCTTGCATCATTATTGCATTTTTTTTGCATCATTATGTTTTTCTTGCAATATAATGTCTTATTTTAAAAAAAACTATATATACATATATATTTTTTAATTTTTTTATATACGACGTTTCCCTCGGCGTTTCCCCGGACGTTTCCATTTTTTGGGGGCCTGTTTCGTACCGTCCCGGTTTTGGAAACTTGGAAACGTTTCCCCGTTTTGTGCAACTTAGATTAATTACCGAGGTCATAAACTCCTCAAAGCTTAGTCTCTTATCTTTGTTTTGTCTTAAAGGGTTGTTGGCACAGACAAGGTGACATTTCCCTATGGGTCCCATGCCCTTCTCGGGCACTTAGATCAGCCTGGAAACTTCCAAAAAGTGCTTAGAACATCACTAAAAATGACCGAAACGCCTTGGAAACACCACCGGTTGTACCATACAACGTTTCCAAATTTGGAAACGCCGCCGGTCGTATTGTACAACGTTTCCAATTTGGAAACACTGTGTGGTATGGCTAGCAACATTTCCAAGGCGTTTCGTACCCTTTCGACGTTTCCAGGTATTTCAGGTACAAGTATGCCAACCGGGGGGGCGTTTCCTGCAACATAGATCCATAACAAATATAGAAGAGAAAAAGTAGACAAGTAATGTTCTCTACAAGTTCTAGTAATGATTCACAAATGAAAAGTGCTTCTCTATTTATATGAGATCTCTAGCACCCTTCTCATTAAAATAACAATATTTTCCTAGCTTAAACCCCAAGAAAATATAAAAATGCCTTTATCTCTCTACAAGCCTTAGAGATAAGGTCATATTACATAAAATATCCATGATACAAGGGAGGATGGGTCAAAAGACCCCCAACGATGCTCCCAAGATGAAGTAAAATGCTCAAAAGGTAAGACATCCTCCATAAATGCATGCTCAAAGTCACACGCGTGGTCTCCAAAAGTGGACGGTTCACTCAA
>JASDQU010283633.1:3308-14556 GCA_032191745.1 Picea mariana
CAATCAAGTCTTCAAAACCAGTGCTCTGATACCAACTTGATCTAAAATTGAAGAAGACTTGAAAAACTTGAATAATTATTGCAAGTGAAATGTTATGTGTTTAAAGCAACAAGATCAATTTGAAACACATAAATTAAGGATTAATTATGTGAAATACACATAGACAGCAGCATAAACAATGAACATCAGCACATAAACACAGCAACTTGATAAAGGAGTTCACCCCTCTCCGGGCTACATCTCCTGGTCCAGCTTCCAATGGATCATTATTATTAAATTTCTCAAAGTGCTCAAAAACATGCCTTACAATGCTCAAAATGACAAACCGACTGCTCCAATGGCTTCCCAGTGTCCCAAAACCCCTGTCTAGGCTCTTTCGGCATCTCAATCGGTCGAAAAATGAAGAAGTTAGGCCTCCTGGAAGTCTCCCTCTTCAACTTTGTTGTCTCTGGTTCTACAAATTGCACCCTTGCTCTTTCAAACCTGGCTCACACGCTTATTTAAGCATAAAAACTTAGTCCCGTACACAACCGCACACCGATACAAACTGTAGGATGGTTAAGGGCACACCAGCCCCTAACCGCCTAGGCATCTGGGCACATGGCGCATGGAACCATAGGCTGGGCATAAAAATGCTTTAACCGTTTGAACCGTGCAAACGGTATAACTCCCGCGCAAATGTATAACCGTGTGCATTACACTATGGTATAAACAATGCAATATATATATATGGCACAATACATATAAACTTTTGGTCCCGTGCATTTTAAAATCCGCTTACACACGGTTCTATAGTATAATGAAACCATGGGTCGGGGCTTAAGCCTCGGCCCGTGCCCTTTTCCATATAATACAAAATGTAAACATAAATATATGTTTTATGACATAGCTGACAAGGAATAATGGCGGGAACATTGGTTATCAGAGTGTTATGAAATCGTTGGTGTTGGGGGAGGTCCGGGGGTCGAACCCCGCGGCCTCCATAACATTTTATATAAACATAATTGTCCAATAAACAAAGGACACGTGGCACCATTGGATTGGGCCACGTGTCTCCATATTACTTGCCAGTCGGACACGTGTCCTCACCCAATTCACCAAAAACCAACCAACCAATATGCACCACATCATCACCGTACGGTCTGTACGGACCTGCCACATCACCGTACTGTCTGTACGGACAGGTACAGTCAGCATCCCAAAATTTTCCATGTTTGGCTTGGCGGACAGATCACGATATCTCTTCCATACGGACTCCGTTTGGGAAAGTAAATATACCATCGGAATCAGGAAGATGAGACGGACGCAATGGCACTATTTTCATCGTATTCCGAGCACATTGAAAATTGAGCAAAATTTGATCCCCTGATCAATTCATTTCATGTCACACCCCAAAGGAAACATTTTCTAGATTATGTCCAAGGTGATTTTGGACAGGTTCATTTGGGTGATGATGCACCATGCAAAATTGTTGGAATATGACGCAAACCCCTAACCCTTCTCCTCTCTTTCGGGGTTGCTCGACCTCCTGGTCTAGGATCGTTTGAAACACTTGATTCGGATTAACTCTTTGAATCCCTGGTGGAACCCGACAACTCTCTCACAGGTCTTCTCTTTCTCTTGGGTGTAGGCCATTTCTATCGTGTGACCTCGGACTATGTCCCGGGGCTCCACCACACAAGACGCTTCGGGCTTCGGGCTTCGGCTCTTTCCCTGACAACCAACTCTTACATCCCCAAACTCTGAATCGGGAATTTCTATGGTGTGAGGATCAACGGTCCCTGTCCCTCCTTTTGATCGAAGACCATTATTACGCCTCTTTTGTCACCTAAATGAGAAAAACAGAGGTGCTTACAAGCTTAGTTGGGTTAGCTAAGAAAGACAGCAGTAAAGGAAAGGGTTAGACGAATAAAAATAAAAGACTAAGCTAAGAATTAAACTAGGAAGGGAAAAAACAATTAAACTATTGTGCATAAGGACATAAGAACAAGAAACAAACAAGACTCATGTCACCAATGGAAAGGATTGTATTAGTGAAAATAAAACACCAAAGAGAAAGGGGACTTTGGGTCCCTTCTTCCTCCAAGGGAGGCCTCTTGGACCCCCAAGATTGAGCTCTTCTTACAACTTGAAAACTTGAAAGAAATGGTGAAAGAATCCCAAGATAACCCACTCAAAAGGTGATGTGGATTGCCCAAATGGAATGGTGCTAGTATKCTCTTGATGAGAAAAGAGGTTTCCCCAAGAGAATAGTAGTAGCATAACCTTGCAATTGAATTCCTTGAATATGTAGTGCACCCATGGCCTTGTTTTATAACACCACTTTGAGGTATTGTGCAACCAGCTTTTAGTGTGAAAAGGGGTTGTTTAGGGCACCTTTAAGTCTTTGACCAGCCACCCAGCCAGATCCAGTCGAGATTTGGATGTCAAATCGACTTGGAAGCTAAACCAGAAGTGGGTGGGAGGCTGACCAACATCATAAGTGTGTTGTTCTCAGGTGTGTGCATATTTTAGCGTCCACAGTCGCGCATCGTGTGCATGTGCGCTTTTCCTGTGTTTCTTGACGACACATGTGTGTGTGTGCCCTGTATATTCATAGTGCATCCTGATTTTATAACTGGTTGGATAGTTTTGGACCTTTTGGAAATGATTTTTTGGTAATTTTGGTCCATGGGTGAACTAATAGCTGTTTGAAGATGTTGGATTCCTGTAACCATTTGTAGATGAAATTTCAGTGATAACAGATGCCCCCTGATGGATGAGGTTAGGAGCATACAGATAGCCAAAATTCAACAATGTTTCTTCTACTGAGAGTATCGTTGTAAGAAAGAGCGATAGTGAGAGTATCGAGAGTGACTCATTGGAGGGAGAAGGGAACTTGTGGAACCCAACCTTTCGCAAGGTGTGGAAAATAAATTGTGTACAAACGAGGCGGGCATGCCCCATGCTCGTGTCATGTAACTCAAAAAAGGGTGTTGTACAGTAACTGAAACTGTTTGTTGATGTAGACAACTTCAGTGCCCTCGGGGGCAGTTTTGATAAAGGAAGAGGACAATTATGATGAGGAACAATACTCTGAACAGTAGGCAATGATACCTGTAAGAAGTATCACAGATTCTATGGGAATTGATATCCCAACAAAGTTCAGAGGTCTTTGGCAAATATAAAAAAAACCTGCAATAGTCGCAAAGTAAGACCCACTGTAACATGAGAAAGTGTTGAAGTCGAATGTTATGGGGGTCAATGATAGTAGAGAGAAATGATGGTTCTCCCTGTGTCATCTGAGACTCCTCATTGTAAAGGTAATGAGAGTCAAGATATTTTCGCCCTTCTGGAAATTGTGTTGATGTTGAAAAAAAGGGAGACGTGACTCCAAGAAGCAAAGGGATTTGTGAAATCCACTAGGTGAGGTCAAGAAATGAGGAGGTACATGGATGAATTCAAGATGCGTGGAGACTCAAGACTGCCCTTGGTTGGGGATATATGCAAAGTATAAGTGGCCGCAACCGTTCAACTAGGTCTAGTGTCAGGGGGACAATGAGACGTGGGATAATTTGTGCCAGAGGCGGGACAAAGTGAACAAACTCAAAGAGCAGAGGTAGGTGGCCTATGGGATACTCAGAGTTTATGGACGATGTCAATAGGAGTAGTTGATAAGGAATTCCCCAGCCAAGGGCGACATGGGTTGTGTTTTCCAAGAAGGTCGCCAAAGGTGACGACAAAAAGCTATGTAAAATGATGGAAACAATGGCTTAATTACAAAAAGAATTAAAAAATCAGTGGGGATAATAATGCAGATACAGAAATGGGTGCCCCAGTGTAAGATGGCTTGGCCTGAGGATGGCGCAAGTTGGTTAAAAAACAAGTGGAGGGTTGGGGCCCCATAGGCAGGTTTCGGTAGTAGGGAAATGTATGGAGGGCAATCTGAAGATGGGCAAACCAGCGGTGGATGAAATGGATGGTAAATGGTGTTGCAGGAGTGCAGTCAAAATAAAACCGTGAGGAAGTGCCCTGGGAGTCCATTGGGTAGGCTAGCAAAATGAGGACAAGGAGTAAGTGGCTGATTCACGACATGATGTAAGACTATCAGGAATCCCATCCCTAAAGGTTGAAAACAGCATGAGTGTCAAAGTGGCAAGGGGGGCTATGAAGGGGACAACTCATGTGGGGGAGAGTGCTACCAAGTGACAGTACCCAAAATATAGTGGAGGTGATAGTACTGCAGAGCCGGATATAGGGACCCTAAAGGAAAATTTTAGAGGGTGTGACTGGAGATGCAATTGAGATTCAGAGGGAATGATTAAATGCCAATGTCGATTATATACCTGAAGGGGTCACGCTGGTGTGTGATGACCAAGTACCTGCACACATGACAACCAAATACCCAACATGAACAATATCTGAAGATAATCGAACATTTAACCGTTATTTGATAATTTTGAACATGATGTGTACCTGAACGGGGTATGGAAAAATGGCTCCTCGGGGGATAAGGATGAAAAATGGCCCGGGGATTGTCTTGATGTAGATGATGGGGTGTTGATCCTGTGGCTAAAGACGGATCAAAAAATGGACACTCGGAGCTCTCTGAATTGATTCTGGAAGTTTGGAAAAAAGGGCCTATATATAGTTGTAGGGCCCACATTGCCACCTCATTTGTACTTGCTTCTATAGTGGTTAGAAAGGAGATTGCAATGTTTCACTCAAAATAAACCAAATATCCAGATACTGTGGGTTAAAAATGGTAGTCGGGCATAAAATTTTCGTGGGGAAATGAATTGGAGAATTGAGGAGATTTGGGGGTAACTCCTCATAAAAATCATCTAGGAACCATGGGGGAGAAGGGAGTGCCTCATGTTCTAGTGGGAAGATATGAACCATATCAATTGATGGGGTAAGGGTATTTATCGGGTCTGTTGGAGGAGGGGGGGTATGATTTTGAATAGGGGCTAGTTGACAGTGCCTATATTCAATGATCATAGGACATTGATATGTGAAATGATCAAGTGATTCGCATAGAGAGAAAGGACATCTCCTGCGTTCATTGACTGAGGTTGTGACATAATGGATGTCGGTGACAGGAGTTGGGGTGGGTGTTTGCTGAAAGCTATGGCGTACAACTATTAGTGTCTGTTGGAATTGAGGTAACGTTGGACAGTGGTGTGTGTAATGGCCATATTCTGAATAGATGGCACATGCGAATTTGGTTTGCAGTCCTTTGTTACTTGTGTTATGTGATATAGCGGCAATACTAGAGGAATCGACGAGCGGTGGCGGTGCTCGAGGGAGTTGGATGAGATTACGTAACTCAGGGAGAGATGGCCATTTGTTGGTGGGGTGTCCATATTTCTCACATAGTGTGCAAGGAGGTTGGATGCGTGGGGGAAGTGGAGCTGTGGGATCCTTCTTCTTTCGCCTGCCCCCATCTGTAGCAGGGGGGTTAGTGAGTGGGGGTGTAGAGGGTATGGTGGGAGTGAGTATGGGAATCTACATCGAGATTCCTTCTGTTTGGGGAGGGAGGGATGGTTGAGGAACCATCTCAGGTGGATGTAAATACCAAACTAGGATAGCCAACACCATATAAGGAAGGGTAAGAATTGCAATGACCTGGAAAGCTTGTACACCTGGTGGGGGGTAAAAGAAAGGGATTTGGGTAAATTCTTGGGGGACTGTTTCCGAAACCGGGATCTGGCCCTGGGGAAGATCAGGAACGGGTCGAGTTGAATTAGTTCCAGGGGATTTCTGAGGGAGAAGTTTTGTGACTAGTGGGACGTCAGGGATGAAAGAGGCCTCAGTGGGAGGGAGGTTATTTTCATTTGTCGTTCCGTTGGAGGATACGACACATACTTGTGCTGAGGGATGGAGGAGTGGTGGTTCTCCATGGTATTTCCCTAGCAAGGATGGGTCTTTGAAGATTCCTGGGGCCATCTCAATGAGTGGATAGGCATCGGGATTAGTGTGGATAAAAGGGAGGATGTTATCGATGTTGGATGAAGGGTTAGACTCGTAATGTGATACTTGATCGATGGTAATGATCTTTCCATTATGGGGAAACATCATGGTTCAGAACACAGAAGAGGCGAAAACCTTCATAGCATACATGTAGCTACGACCAAACAAGATATTGTAGTCCAGCGGGGCATCGATAACCTCAATGTCAATCAGAACGGTTTTTCCCCCGAGCTCGACGGGGACATTTTGGAAGAGTCCTTCGGGGGATGAGGGTATGCCATCATAGGCTCTTAAGGTAATGGCAGATGGTATGAGTTCGAGGGAACCAAGTTTTTGCCATACGGATTTGGACATGATACAGGTGGATGTGCCTTCATCAATGATGCATCGGTGAACTGTAATGTTCCAAATTTTTACAGCGATTTGAAAAGCAATAAGTGTGGGGAGGTGAGATTCTCCATTGTTAAGGTCAAATGGGATGAGTCGAGTATCGGCAGGGTCGAATGCTCCAAGGGAAGAAAGTAAGGACTTCCGCTGGGTGGGACAAGTTTGAAGGACTTCTAAGACTGACATGGAAGCTGAAGAATGTGCCAAGTCATCGACCAAACTGTAATTATGAGTTTCCCTAGCTTGAGGATTGTGGACATTCCTGCGAATGGGATGCGAGGAATATGAAGGGGGGTTTCAGTATTAGGGCGAGGAATTATGAGAGGGGGTCCGGTTGTGACTGGAATTGCTTCCAAGGTGGTGGGAGTAGATTCAGGGGGTGTGATATACTGATTGTTGCACATTTGCGGAAGGACTTCTTTCTCACTGGTAAGGATGATAGTGTGATTGGCAGAGGTGCGCGTATTGGTATATTGTCCCAACTGTGGTGGGGTAGGCTGCATGTCTGGTTGGGTATTTATCTCCCCTTGGTGTGGGATGGGGTTTTGTAGTACATTTGGGGGTGTTTGCTGCACATATGGTTGTGGGGCTTGCTGAGCTGCAGGTGGTGCTGAGGGACGTGGTCCATTCACAGAATCTTTCATCCGCTTAAAGTCAGTGATTTGGCGGCAATGGTGAGTATAGTGACCAAACTCACCGCAAAGGGCACAAGGGAAGGTGGTCCTAACATTTTTTTTGTTCCTTCCTTGACGTTTGTTGTTGTTTCCCCCTTGGGGGTTTTGATTCCCCTGGTTTTGGTTGCCCCCAGCAAACTGGTTCTGCTGGGGTTGGTTCTGGTTTCCTTCTAGTCCCGGATTATTATTGTTCCAATTTTTTCCTTTCTTTCTGGTATTGTTCTATTGATGGGGCGGATTTGTCATGTTCAGCTGTTCAAAATTTTGATATTACTGAATGGGAGAGGGTTGAACAAAATTAACCCCAGCGTGCGATGGTCCTTGTGGTGGAGCCATAGGCTATGGGGGGCCGGAAAATGAAAAGTACGGATTATGTTGAGGTGATGCTCCATAAGGTACATAGGAGGGCGTGGCACTTTCACTTGTGATTAGGGTATAGGCTGAGGTAGAGGGAGTACCGACACTTGGTTGGATAGGTGGGTGGTTTAGGGGTGCCGACGGGTGTCCACTTATGGGTGGGTATGGTTGTTGATAAGGGGGGGGAGGATAATAATGGATTCCTCCATATGCCAGTGGATATTGAGGTGTGCCATACATGGGTGGTTGTTGAGGTGGTGGGTTGTGGTATGTAGTGTTACCAATCAATCCGTCTGCTGAGTGAGACATCCCAGGTTTGTCTTGGCCAAATGACACGAGTCTTGGGGCATCTGGGAGTATCGTGTATAGGTATCCGGACTGGGCATAGATGAGTTTGAACTGTTGGGTCTTTCTAATGGATTCTTCTTCAGTCTGGAGGAAGGTGGTGGCCACATATTTGGCAAGGAGGGAAACAAGTGAATTGAAGAACCAATTGAGACATTGTTGGGGGGTAGCGTCAGCTTTGCAAAGGCTACTTTGTCGATGCCATTTGTGGATGTGGTTGGCAATATGTGTAGAGGCGGTTTGTTTGAAATCTAAGAGTAGTTCAAGGCCATTTTCATGACGAACGGGTAATTGAAAGAAGGTCAAAAATTCTTTGGCCAAGGATTCAAAAGTTGCGTGGGACTCGGATTTTTCTTCGACATACCATTTAGCGGATGGGCCAGTGAGTGTATGTTAAATAACCTCAGCTGGATGGAATCATCCATGATGTTGTTCGAAGAAAACCATAGGTGAAATGTCATGATATGGTTGGCAGGAACATCTCCTGCTTTTCCTTCAAACTTGGGGATGTCTAAAGGGAGTTTGGTAGGCATTGCAGGCCATGTGGGGTTGTGCAATATGGGATCATTGGTGAGTTTAGTTAGATCTGGTATGTTGAGGGAAGCTAAATATGGCATATGGGGTGGTGGCATAGGATTAGTTCTGGCCATAGTGTGAGTGTTCTGAGTACCTGACCCTTGGAGGGGACTAGGTGGGTTTGTACTTCCCCTTTGAGAGGAAGTTGGCCCCCCGCTTCAGTGTAAAGGAGAGCGAGTGGAAGGTGGACCTTGGGAATTGGACCCAAGTAAGGTGGAACCAAGCAAAGCTGATCCCAAGACAGTGTCACTCACAGGAGTGTGAGAAGGTGGAGTCGATGAGTTGGCAAGACTAGGAACTCCCCCTAGAAAAGGAGGGAGATTTAGCAAGCGTCTGGAACGATGGGGGTTCTGTGGGTCCCCTATGATGTCTGACTAGCTGAGTGAATGTGTGCGAATGGTGGTGAGAGAAATAAATAAACAAGAGCCTTTGCTGCAATTTTTAAACTTTACACGATATATATCCAAATAAAATGTAATCAGAAGGGAATCATACATAAAGTGTTTTGATAAAGAAGCATATATCTGGATAAGTGGATTTTGTCTACGTGGGGGAACAAAGAAAACAAATTCTCGTGTCCTAAAAGACGTAACGTCCTTCCTCTCAAAATAGTAATGGACCTTCCAATAGCACTCGACAGTGGGGTCTGAAGCCACCAGAAGAGAAACTAGTGAAGGATGAAGCAATCAGTTATAATGAGGGGTAGAGGGGGCATATCCCGAAAGAACTGGCGATATTTCCCAATAGCCACAAAAAATCCGATCAAGGTGCAATTGCAACCCACAATTGCCACCTGGGTAGATGTCCTAAAATTTGGTCACTAGGTACCTTGGTCAAAGTGCAGAATTTAGATTTTCATCCTAAGAAATGGGTCACAAGATGGATCCCATCCAAGAGGTGGGTGCCTCAAGGGGGGACGCATAGAAAACCGAACCTCGGCCTTCAACCCTTCACGGGTATCTCCCTGCCTTATGGTGTTAGGAACACTTGACTTGGAGGATTTAAAGTTCCCTATTTGACAACTTCTATTGTTTTGAAAATGTGAGAACCAAATAACGGAGAGTTATTTGGATGCCTATCCCTGAAATCCTACCTAGACTAAAAGATTTCTTTTGGCACCTCCTGTGGAGGAAAACTTAGTGATTTTTTAGAAAAAAATTAGATGTGGTTGTTTGAGAGATTGGGGGTGTGAGCCAATCTCGTTGAAATTAAGTTGGAGTGAATAGTTTCGTCAAGAAAAGGTGGGGTGTTTCGGAATCCCTTTGGAGGAAACTTACTTCAACCTCCACGTTTCGAGATGAAAATTATGTGAGAGAGAAGTGACTTTTATGTGTGAATGAGTGAAAGTGTGCCAATTTTTTAATGAATTAGGTGTCACCTTGTTGCATGTGGACTTCGCTTGGTCCTTACAAGTCTTTGATTACCTATTTAACTAAATGTCATTAGTACAACCTTGTAGAATTCAAAAAGTCCCTAGGAAGCTAGCATGTGGACATGTGGATCCTTTACTATTCCTTTAACTCCCTAATGTGATTTAATCTAAGAAAGATTTGAAACTATCCTAGATTTTGATCATGTGGGTATGTGTGGGCCCGTTACAAAACCTTTAAACTTCCCTAGTGATTTAATCTAAGAAAGTAAATTTCAACACTACCCTATATTTGTAGCATGTGGGCATGTATGGGCCCATTACAATCTTGAGATGTGTTTGAAAAATAAACTAAGAGGAATCCCAAGGGGGATATTGTCCTCTCCTAAATATTTTATATTTTTAAGGTAGATGAAATAGTCTTTCAACCTCTTTCTGATTCTCAAGATCGCTTTGGAGCATGAGAGAAGAGAATACTCAACGTTTGATATCAAATTTCTGGTCCCAATGCAAGTTTTATATGTGATGTAGAATGATTCCAACTTTTAGTCAAAGCAAGCCATCCATGTGGCGAAATAAAAAGAAAAAAGAGGGAAAATAATTGTTTTTAACCCCTAAGTGCCTATGTGTTTTGACTAATCCCTTTATATGAGAGGGAATGTAAGTGTGGTGCATATTACAACATACATGGAATCATTTTTAAGAAGGCTATGGGCCTTCAACAGATCATAAAAAAGATTACAATGTGTACGTTTTTGCACAGGTGCGCGGGTTTCAGACTAGACAAAGGCTCTTTGAGTGCCAATGCACGAAATGAAAAAGAATTTTGAGTGCAGGTGCGCAGAAGGCGCTGAGTAATGCAGTGATTTTGGCACACGTGCGCACGATGCGCGACTGTGGGCCAATAAACCCATGCACAACTGTCACACGGCTGTGAAGAAAATTTCGGATGGAATTCTCTCAACTCAGCTTTGAATTTGATGTTTTTCAAGTCGGCTTCGGCCGGTTATGGTACCTATAGGTTAAATAAGTAAAAAGAAGAGCTAAAATAACCCAAATGGGGTAGGAAATTGATACCTTTCCCTAGTGGATTCGCCAATCTGTTGCGCCTCTTTTGTTACCTAAATGAGCAAAACAAAGGTGCTTACAATCTTAGTTGGGTTAGCTAAGCAAGACAGCAGTAAAGGAAAGGGTTAGAAGAATAAACATAAAAGACTAAGCTAAGAATTAAACTAGGAAGGGGAAAAACAATTAAACTATTGTACATAAGGACATAAGAACAAGAAACAAACAAGACTCATGTCACCAATGGAAAGGATTGTATTAGTGAAAAGAAAACACCAAAGAGAAAGGGGAATTTGGGTCGCTTCTTCCTCCAAGGGAGGCCTCTTGGACCCCCAAGATTGAGCTCTTCTTACAACTTGAAAACTTGAATGAAATGGTGAAATAATACCAAGCTAACCCACTCAAAAGGTGATGTGGATTGCCCAAATGGAATGGTGCTAGTATGCTCTTGATGAGAAAAGAGGTTTCCCCAAGAGAATAGAAGCAGCATAACCGTGCAAATGAATTCCTTGAAAATGTAGTG
>JASDQU010283635.1:2906-14594 GCA_032191745.1 Picea mariana
GATGCTATGACTTGAGATCCTTGGAGGGCGTGCTCATTTGTCTTTGCAGGATCTAGTTGGTGGACAATTTTGGGACAACAAGCCTAGCTTGGGCTTCCATGGGGCTACAAGCCCACAGGTTGGATGCCAAGGGGTCCGCATGCCGGATGAGAAAGATCAAACTTGGAAGGCCTTGAAGATGACTTGGACGACATAGCCTAGCCCCCACATGCCAAACATTTTGCCTAGGAGAGACAAAACGTCACTCTTAGAGGCATGACGTCACCTAGGGGGGCTAGGGCTTGTTGGTGAGGTGCCACTCATTGACACATGGACGTTTTGAGGAGAAGAAGGTCTTCACCATGAGGAGATTGTCTAGATGCTTGACATGTGGCCTTTGGAGGCCTACCCATGCTTCTCCAACACTGACAACTTCTTCTAAGTGGCAAAACGTCCCCTAAAGGGGAGACGTCTATGTAAAATTAGGGTTTATTTGTGCAAAAGTGAAACTTTAAATGAATTGTTTAATATTACTTTGTTAAAGGGGGCAAGATTAAGGTTGTTGACCCCTAGTCTTGTGGTTTACCCCTTAGTGACATTTTTGTATAAATCAGAGATCATAAGATCTCATTTGAACATAACTCTCCCTCTTGTGAGAAGTATTGGTCTGAAATTTTCACTACACTTGGAGTATTTTGCCTCTTGTGCTATGGAATAATGCTTTTTGGTTATGGTGTGATGATGATGATGGTGCACTATCTCTAGGAGGTCATTCTCTTGCTTTTGTGGAGGTTTACTTTGGCATGTTAATGCTTTTTCTTGAATGGTATGGTCTCTTTACTTTGTTATTATCATTTATAATTCAAGATAAGGCTGTTTTGGCCAAGGCTAGATAGGGAGTATAAGGGCATACACCCCTATCATAGTTATCACCATAATTGTCAAGATTTTAAAATTGTTTTGCAAAGGTTTAGTTGAGGAAGTAAGAGGATTTACACTCCTCATCTTCAAACCTTAGCTAGGTTACTTGCCTTGGGAAATAAGAGGGTTTACACCCCCAAGGATTTAGTAACCCTAGCTCTTTCTTCTTGACCCCATTAACCCATAACTAAAGGAAYGAATCTTGCATTGGAGAAATAAAATATTGCATTGGGAAACATGACTTTTGGTCATTTTTACTTCTTGCAAAGTGGATTGTATTCCTTGTGCCTTGGGCACCTCACAACCACTAGGGCATCCCCATCAAGGGGCTACTTYTTGCTGCTGTTATAAAATTACATCTTCAACCATTAGGGCTGCAGAAACCCTAACTCATTTGCTTGAATAACTCTCTTATCAACCATTGTGTTTTGCTCAAAGTTTGCACACTTATTCTTCTTGGTCTAGCACACTTTTTGGCAAAGTTTGAGGGGTTTTCAGTGGMTGATTTTCTTGCTGTAATACATTGAATGTTATAGCCATAAAGATGATATAATTTGCCGCAGACAAGTGTTTACAACAACCTTATCTTTTTATGCTAGAATATTGGTTTTTCATCTTGAGTTTAGCTGGTCATTAACTAGTCTTTCTCTTGTATCTTCTACTTGATCTCTAGCATTTATTGAGAAGCTTATAGTACCATATTATTGCTGATATACACTGTCATCTATTGCTGCAAATTAGGGACAACAAGCTTAACTTGCTGATCCAACTAACATACATCATTGCAAAGTGGTTTTTCTTGTGTCTCGTGTATGTATCTCATCATTTACAGGGTACTCAACCTACTTGGCAACCCTTGGACCTTTTCAAGACTTCATTCCACACATTTCACTCCACTTAGATTTGACCTCTAGGGGATTCACTTCCATCTCTATCCATATCCATCTCATTCCCCCTAGGGTCATCGGAATTGCCTCTCTAGAGTGATCTAGTCACCCTTGAAGTGCGAGACCTACATTGAGGTGACATTGGGTGTAGGATTCCCAAGTTGTAGCACTTTCTTTGTGGTTGGGTCGGGCTTTGCCCAACCTACAACTTGCTCTATAATACACCGAATCTAACATTACTTGCCAATGCATAGTACCTTGCACCCCTCAACAAAATAGTGTTGCTGAAACGAAAAACCACACCCTTGTTGCGCTAGCCAAGTGCACCCTTCATTCAAAAGGGTTTGATTATAAGTTTTGCACTGAAGCAATTGCTTGTGCAACATATATCCTTAATCACATTCCTACTAGGGTTGTTAGGAATGTAACTACAAAAGAAGCTTCGAGCGATAGGGAGCCCACTATAGCTCATTTCAAGGTTTTTGGATATGATGCTTGGGCCCACATTTCTTATGAAAAGATAAAGATGCTGGAGACAAGAGCCACAGATGCATCATTGTGGGTAACAGTGAGGAGGAATCAAACCCTTACCACTTTATGATTCTTCCATCAAAGACATGATCAATAGGAGCGATGTTGCATTCAAAGTGAAGCCCTCTACTTTAGGTTTTCTTCCTGTTGTATCTTTTGATTATGATGATCTTGTTTTACCTAATGATTTGTATGGTCTCATCCATATGTTTTTAATAATGGAAAAACTATTGAGAAGCATCCTCAAGATGTGATGGGCATCCTTGTGATATTCCCACCTTAACTCCATCTTCTTCAGATAATGCAATTCATCTCCCTAAATGGGTTACAAAACCCCTTGATATTGTAGCGCTTAAGGTGGGTGATACTTTAGAACCTCAAAAACTTCCTAATGATAGGCACAAGACTAGTTTTTCTCTTACGTTGAGGGTCCTGTCCACTTATGATCCCTAGTATTATGGAAAAGCTCATAACAACACAAAATGGGAAAACAATATGGTAGATGAGTACGATTCTCTAATGAAAAATTAGACTTGAGAGTTGGTGCCTTTTCTCTCAAGGAAGAATGTAGCTGGATGTAGATGGATCTGTTACACCCTAGATTCTTTGAAGTATACCCTATATTTTTTTGCGAGACGTGACCACTTCGACGTGCTCAAAGTGTGACGATCTCTTTGTATGTGGCTATGATGGGATGATTTTGATGTACAAGTATTAGTTAGAGGTTACCCAGATCCCCTCAGGTGGACAATCATGGCTTGTCCTTTTAGTCCTCATTCTTAGGGTGCTTGGTTTTATTGCTTTGGTCAACTGCCCCTTCAGAGTTGGTAACTCTCCTTTGATGTTGGGCATTTATGTCCTGGGTAGGTATGCAAACATTCTGAGGTGGATCTACGAGGATACATGATTTATGGGGCCTCTAGCTACTCACTTATTATTTTCTTTGTAAAAGGTGATTGCACTTTGTAAGGGTTGTCACACCCACGGTTTAGAACACCTTGCCCACATGGACCCTCTCTTATTYGTGGGTATGTACCACACTTGGACCTTTGAGGGCCATTCTGCACATGATTGTCCAATTGCACGTTTATTAAGGCCATATTACTTGCAYAGCACAGATTTTGAGGCATTGGTCACCCTCTCCGAGACACGGATGGACCATTTTCACCTCTATGGACATCCTCTACACTCACCATGTGTCAAAAGCTAGAACATTCCCCTCATTTAACATAAGTGTTTTGCTCATTAAAGGAGGTCGATTTCACTTTGGGGTCCTTCAAGAGAACGTTGGGGCTTTTTAGAGCCTAATTTGATGATGTGGAGGTCACTTATGTGACTTGGCACTTGATGGAGATGATTTGACACTTACCCTTTGATGTGGATGCACTTTATGATCACTTTTGATGGCTAGATGAGCAAAATTGAAGGAAGTCGTCCACTTTTGGAGGTTTATTTTGGCTTGGGGTGGGGCCCTCCCTCTTCTTGAGGTGGATGTTGGAGCTTGAGTGGCCAAGGGAATTTTCCTTGCCACATTTTGAGGCCCCCCCCCGCCAAGTGATTTAAAGGTGAAACATTGTACCAAAGGGGCAAATTGGTCCTCTTAGAAGATTTCCGTCACTATTGCTTTTGGGGGTTTTATGACTCATTTTTTTGACTTGGAGGGTCACTCTTATGATTCATGGAGTTGCCTTGACCTTAGGTATGGACATGGTCAAGCTTTAGAGACATATTTCAAGGGTTTATGGACATCATTTGAACATTTTTGGAGCATATTTTATTAAAGCCATCCCCTTCTATGAGGGTTTTCACAATGTAAAACATCATTTAATTGTACTTTTGACTTAGTCTTCGATTTATGTGGATAACCAATCATTTTTTTTTATTCCTTAGCCTAATTTTGGGGAATAAAGAGTGCAGAGGTGTTGAGAGCCTCATCTATAAATATAGGCACTCCTTTCACTCATTTGGTTGTGAATTGATGAAGATCATGCTTGGAGCCTGTTGACCGCCTATTCAACTAGGGGTTCAACTCCATGTAGCATGAAGATATGCATCAACAGATGCAAACATGTCGAAGACTTGTCGGTTCTACAGGGCATTTTTTGCTCTAGCACACAGTTTTGTAAGCGGGATTTCCGCACCCCTGCGTAGGTTTATAATGTAATAGGTCTACATGGATCATGTTAGGTCAGTTGCCTTAGGGTTTCTTCATTATGAGAGTTCCTTTCACTGAGTGTTTTTTATCCTCAGGAGGTTGATGTGGCCTAACTAGTCGGGTTAATCTCCCTTGAGTTTTTCACTCCCACCCAATAAATCCTCCAAAGTGGTGAAAGGCATTTTAATGAAGTCATTCCTAGATAGCTAGTGTTTAGGAATGTTGTAAATGACTATGTAAGACAACACGCAAAATTTCGCGGAATTTTGTCAAGTCTAGCTAGGTTTTTTTTTTAAAGTTGGGAATTAATTAGTTAATTCTGGGTAATTAATGTAAAACTTAGGTCCCGGGATTTTTGATAGGGGTATTTGTACTCAAAAGAAAGATAAAGAGACCCACTACACCCGTGGACCAAGTTTCAACTCAGTCGGACAAGTTTTGCTAGGTTTTTTGTCCACTTAGGAGTTTTTCGAAAAACAACGATTTTAATTGCCAAACCCAGAACATGGGAAAATGTAAATTTTGTAATATTTAGCCAAATAAGGTGAAGTAAAAGTGAAATAGTGTTAAGAGAGACCACCTAACCTACCCACAACCTTTACCTACCCTTTAAACCCACTTTTTAACTCACCTTTTATTTTTTCACTTAAAGCCTACGTATCTCATGAGGAATGCGTCCCCACTCTTTAAATTTATTTGGAGTTTCTTTTAATTATGGATTGAGGGCCCCTCCTCATGAGTTACGCCCTCCCTCTATCCATCCACCTCCCCATTGGGAGTGTGTCCCACACATACTCTTCCACTCACCTTAACTCATGCATACCCCCTTTGACACTCACGTCCCAATTTAAATTACGTCACCCTCTCCACGTGAAGTGGGAAACTCACTTAATAGTGAGGTATGGGTCCCTCCTTTCTTGCTTACGACCTACCTTAAACCTCCACATCACACTTAGGAGTGTGGACTCCACACTCCAAGCTCACTCAACCCTCAAACTATCCCTCACGTACCTCATGTCATTTCCTCTTCTAGCTCATGCTTTACCTCACGTAACTTTGAAAACCCCACGTGATACTTGGTAACTTACATTTTGATTGGAGTTTGGGTCCTTCCCTTCCACCAATCGCATGCTTTTAAGGAGTGTGCCAACACACTCCCCCACGCTCTTTCCAATCCTCACGTATTTCCTTGAGGACTCACGCTTTCTTCCTTTGAAAAATGGAAAGGCCACACGTAAAAGAGGAAATATTAAGCATTGAATTGGAAATTACTTGGAAAGAAAGAATGGGTCATCTCTCCAGCCAATACGCCTCACTTGCCTTGCTTTCTTCACCCATCCAACTCACACACTTGCCATTTCCCCTCACCCTAAAAGCTTACTCTTTCATTGGCTCGTTTTCATCATTGAGTTGTCTTCACCTTTGAATCTTTGACAAGTGTTGAAGATCCAAGAGGGGGTCTCTTGGTCCCTCAAGTCTATATAAGAAACCTCTCACTCCCTCATTAGACACCAGTCTTCACAGTATTGTTATGCTACCAAATTCTCTCCATCCCACTCTCTCTCTCTCACTATTGTCATATTGCTTCACTAGTCTTGGTTATTGAAGAGCTTGGAGCAACATTGTCGTTACAACCTCTTCCCATTTAATAATACATAAATCGCTTTGGAAGAATTGAGAGTGTTGGATTTTGTCTACATGCTTCATTTACATACTCAAGGTGATATTGTTCTTGTTTTCAGTATTTTGTGATCATTAAAATAGTATAGCTGAGGTATAACTTTGTTTGCTTGGCTAGGTGGAGTAAAACTTTGTTTGCTTGCCTATATGCGTTATATTCATGTTTAATACTAACTTGTTGTTTTATCCATGCATGCAATCCATTTATCTATTTGATCTCATGGTTTATTGAAGCTTGCAGGTTGCCTTGAAAAGAAGTTGTTGGGATAGCTTCAAGGAGGAATCTACCCTCATCTTCACATACACTTCACATGCAATTTTCTGTTCCTCTTTCTCTTTCTTTCACTTTCAGATTTTGGTATTTAGCATGCCTAGATAGGTCCCAAATCAAATATTAAATTCTGGTTTTTAGATGTGTAGAGTTTCTGTTGAAAAACATAAATCTCGTAACTTTGTTGAGTGTGTTGCAGCTCAAATCAGCAAGCAATAACTTGCTGATTTTTGCAGATTCTCGCCAGGACAAGAGGGCATGCTGCCCAATTTCATGCACAACACACCCTCAAACAACTCCTCTCAATGTGGTAAAAGTTTCTCTTCTTCTTCTCTATTCTAAATCACTGTAAAGCAAGCCCCAAGGAGTTGTACCCAAGCGGCTTGCCTTCCTTTCCTTCAGTCTTTACTTTGCAAGTTTAGATTAGTTTTCTTTTCTGTCTTTCCTTGCTTAGTTTAGATAGATTAGTAGTGATTTCTACATGCATGCTTAAAGATAAAATAATCTAGAGTAGATCTCACACTTAATTGCTAGATTAGAGCCCGTGGAGGCATAGTTGATCTTTGCTTTCATCTTTTATTTGCATGCAAGTCATTTACCTTTTCAGTATTTAATTCTTATACATGCGTGCGAAATCCGATAATCTTAAAGGGCTTAATTAATCATTCTTTCATTTTCGCAAGTTATTTTCAGTTCTTATATCTTACATGTGCAATCTAATAAACTAAGAACTTAATCATTAATTCCGGTTTGGGTCCCCAAGGCCTTTTCCGGAAATTAAAATTTAACTTGCAATCTTGTCTTTAAAGGCTTCAGCCTTCACAATAAACACTTTCAGTTCTTAACACTCACATGCAATAACTCAACACTCAAGAACTCATTTTGCAACTTCATTGTTTAAAGGCATCAACCTTCTTATCTTTCAATTTTCAGTACTTTGGCAACTTTATTTGAGCAAGCTACAAGCACTCAAACACACATTGCAATACTTAGCTCATAGGTCTAAAATTAATTAATTAGACTTAATAGGACACCATAACTTAAGGTCGGAGGAAGGTAACAGAAGGTGCTAGGTCGGGGACGGTCTCACGACGCACGATGTCCTTTCCGGGAGTACTCTGATCTTAGCATTGACCTGTGAAGCTAGGGTAGGCCTCGTTGCCTCACTTCTTGAGCATCCAATAGTCACTTGGTAACTGGGGGAGGAGAGTTTTTGGGCTAACACCTAGATAGGGATAAAATTAATCTCACACTTAATCACTTAACTTAATCTTCAATCTACAAAATCTGCAATATACTTTATCACTTCCAAGCAACTGATCTCTTATTTACATTCATACGCAAGTTATCTTTCATGTGTTGTAGAATTATTGCTTAAGTGGTTATATCTCGTATCTGGAATACTTCATTTTTCAAGCATTTCATCTCTTGTATCCCTGTAACTGTGGTGTGATCCTTCAAGAAGTGCGCATCCACCTGGAGGCATTCTCTTGACTGGGTCTTGAGTGCTTTGTGTCTTTTTCCATTGATAAGTAGTCCAACGAAATTCTATCTATTGTGAGCATGCTTGGCTTGATGTGTTGATCAACTGTTCATTTTTGAATATCTTCTTTCCTGCACATTTCAAGCACTTGTTAGTATTTTGTATATCATGTATCTAATCTAGTGTAGCTTTGTATATCTGATATATTCTTTTGTATCTATCTGTATCTATCTTGTTATAACTTTGTAATATTTGTAACTTGTAATTATCTTGTAACAAACATCCCCTTAACTTAGTTGACCCCTTGCCCAATCTTAGGCACTAGTCTTAGTTGCCCTAGGAAAAGGTCTACCTCTCATACTTAGATAATTGCATCTTGAATTTGCTTCTTAACATCATAGGCTAGATTCCTGCTGACCTTTTAAACAATTAAAACCAACTCCTAGAACACTTAATCGTAAATCTCATCTAGTAACTAGGGTCTACCCCCCTTGGCTTCCCTAGGAGTTAGCCTAGACGGAATAGGTTCAAGTCAAAGTGACAGTGTGGACATTGAACCTAGGCATTGTGCCTCCGAGGACACACTAAGTGAGCAGGACTTAGCTCACGTTTGCAAGTGTGTATAAGGATGGCAACAAAGCCATTTAATAGAAGATCTTTACTTGGTGCATTTTTTGTGTCAATTCATGGATCTCTATCTTTCTTGGTTATTCTTCTTGGCATATTATCAAAGACTATTGTGATTTGTTCAAGTTTTATATAAACTAACAAAATCGATCCATTGACGAGTTACACAACTATTTGGAGACATGATGCATAGGGTATGTATCTCTTCCTTCCTCTCTAAAATGATTTGGTAAGGGTTTGTCTCTTGTCTTGTTTAGTTTCATGCTCCTTGGCAAGGGGGTTTAAGCATTCTTCCAAGTCTTTTGTTGATTTTGTTGGTGAAAGCTATTCCCTTGAGGAAACCCTTCTTGTAGAGCATTGATTATCATAGATTGTCTTGATTAGCAAGAGACTGCTAACCTTGTGGCCCTAGTCTCTAGTTCTAATCCATAAACGGGGATAATAAACTCTTAGAGGGGCATACTCCCTGACTCCATATGCCCTAGGTGGAGAATAAGGCCATGCCCTAATTCCCAACATTTACAAACCAAAACCTTAAATTTTCAATTATCTTTTTATATTACAAAAATACAAAAAAATATAAAAATATAAACCATAAAAAATATTTATTTTGTTTTCTAGTGCAAACTTAATGATTTACATTTATTTTCTAGACATCTATTCGTGGGTTTGTGCTTTGTTATCCCCTACCCTAGGGATAACTAAGGAGATCACGTCTCGAGGCCCACAAGTCCTATACATGGAGTACTGAGAGCCGAATGACTTGAGCATGGCCCCAGAGGGCCCCTCTTTTCTTCAGTGCAATCCATTTATCAACAACAACAATATCCATCCCACCATCCTGTTCCTGAAGTAGCAATAAGTCTTGCTCCATGAGGTAATGAGTCCGGGTATCATGGTATGTGTCACTTTGATTCTTGAAGCGCTTGAATATGTTGCATTGAATTCTCTTTCATTTCATAACGTTTGCTTGGAAATTATGCTCTTTTACTTGTTCATACCTGGAAGGGTGACATGGTGCCTTAGTAAGTTGATCTTCCTTTAGGATGGGTTGCCACTGGGTGGGTCTGTGAAAGGTCATCATCCGTTTTCTCCATACTTACCACTTTCCATCTTTATTCCTCTCATCTTCCCCTACCTTTGTTTGGGCACTGGGATTGGCCACACTAGGAAGGGTTGTACCTTGCCTTGTGGGAAGAAGGGGCTAAAGGCCCAAAGGGTAAAAGTAGCTGGCAAGAGTTAAAAGCCTATTGAAACCTTTGAGATGCTTGGCCCAAGAATTCCTGAGAAATTAGTGGAAAGCTTCTCAGTAAGAAAAGGGAACCCATAAGATAAATAAACACTCAAGGTACTAGTTGGTGGATAGGAGGTCTCATCATGAGCCGAACTATTATGAGCATGGGCATGTAGCATTATGACACTACCACCTATCTGGTCACCAAACCAGGGTAGTGGCTCTTGGTGGCATAGCCAAGAGAAAGGGGGTCTCATCACAAGCCAACCTTCTCATCTCCGTGAAATGTTTGTGGATAACACTATCACCTCTGGTCATCAAGCCAGGACAATGTCCCTCAACTATTCCCTTGAAGCACAAAAGCAAAAGATCAAAAGCAATGAAGCTAAGAGTAAAAGGCAATGAATGGGCTAGGAAATAATAACATCTATGACAAGGTGTAGCTCGCCCTCTACAAAGGCACCCACAAGTAAGACTTACATTTCCCTGTTATTACTGCACCCCATGCCCAAACACTTACCTTATGCCACCTCATACACTTACATTCCCTGGATTGGCTCCCACCCAGGAAATACCCCAAACTCGAGGAAGGTTATCCCAATAGGACACCCTGAGACCTTCTCCAAACCTAACTTGTCAAATTGCATAATGTCTTTGAGCATTTGTCTGGGTTAAGGGGGGTTTGATGCACATGTTTGGGTAATTTAATTAATGGATGTGATTTACATGTGATCCATGTGACTTATGAACCCCTGGAGGGCGTAAATGACCATGCTAGACATCTTCTAAAGTCTTGCCGAATTCCGTTAAGTTTTGATAGGATTTTTAAATAATTAAAAGTTTCCGTTAATTGGAAATTTTAATTATTTTTAATGTAAAATGTAAATATTTGGTCCTTGTCGATTTTGTATAGGGCTGTGAGTACTCAAATAAAATGGCTTATGACCCCCTACACCCTTGGACCAAGTTTCAACTCAATTGTACAAGTTTTGCTAAGTCATTGTCCATGAGGAGTCCAAATCAATCAAAAGTCAACAAATAATAGGCTAAGGTAAAAAATCCAAAAATTGTAAAAGTGTCTAAAGTCATGAGAGAGAGTGGGGAAATGATTTCTAATGCTTTTCCTAAGTTGGAAAAGTGAAAATCCACTTAGAAGAACCCCCCATGCTAAGCCAACAACCAAAAGTGAGTCTCCCTAGTGAAAAGTGCACCCCCCTTGCTCATGAGCTTATGGGAAAGTGAAAATTAAAGTGAGTAAGGTGCCAAAACCCTAAGAGAACCCTTCCTACAACCTAACTTCTGTTAGAATATAGAAGATGGTGTGCTCGTTTTACCATTGACAATACCCTCGTCACCCAACCACAGGCCGAAGCCTTCCTCCGAGCACCTTAACCTTGACTGAGAATTCCTCTAGAAGCAAACCCTAGGCTAGATAGCCAAACAAAGAGTAGCGCATCAATCCCCAAGGATAGCGCATCACAAAAAGCTAATCAGATAGTCCAAACCCTAGCCAAGAGATATTCAAGCCAATACTGAGAACTAGCTGCTGCTGCAGCTGCAGCTGCAACCCTCCTCCAAACCTGCGCACCAGACTGCAACTGCAGTGCGCACCAACTGGGAAACTGCAATTCTGAGATGTCACAAATGAGAACTGGCGCCCTGTATTTATAGTGGTTCTGCCAGTTTTGCTAGGGCCGACTTCTCCTTCTGGATAAGTGTCTGTTCAGTATATTACTATAATTTCTGGCCAACTTCTTCTCTTGGAGGCTAATAGCCTAATATAAATTATCTTCTTGAGCCGACAAGGCTTCTAGGGTTATTAGCCAACTCATTAGGGTTTCTCTTGCTTCCTGGAGTCTTCTATTCTCGTCAGGTTCACACATGGAGGTAAATACCTCCCGCAACTACCATAATATTAAC
>JASDQU010283638.1:0-14555 GCA_032191745.1 Picea mariana
GATTTGAATAATGAAGAATAGTTAGATAGCATAATGCAGTAATTGAGAGAACGAATGGATGGATGGGCAGTTTCCTAGGTCTACTGTAGTTAGTTGAGGTGCCTCTGTTGCAGGCTCCCATTAGAATATTGAATGAGACATTTTAACACTGCTCTCATATTTATGAACGGTGGTATTACGAGTAATGTGTATCTGTTCATATGTATGAACTCTACATATTTACAAAAAATGCAGTGAAGAATGGTAGCGGTTTTTATATCACATCTTGTGAGAATTGTGAGCATTGAATTAAATTTTTGGATGGAAGCAGGTAGTTGTTATCATGCCACTTACATGGTTTTTCTAATTGCAATGAAAGATTCATGATGGTTTATATATCAAATCTCGTGTGAATTGTTTCCATGTCTTTTACTGCTTTTTTCAAAAAAAAAACAATGAAGAATGATAGTGGTTTTTATATCACATCTTGTGTGAATTGCTGCTTTTTTTCTCCTAATGTGTGAGCGTAGAATCAATTTTTTGTGACCTACCTTTCCATGACACGGAAGATGGAACTCATGATTTGAAGATAGAAATCAGTAAATCTAACTCCAATACTTATAAATACCTCTGCAAATCCTAAACAACACTTCTCTGAATTTGAGATATGTTCGGACTCCTCTTGCATTGAAGAGAGTGGGGAGGATGTTAGCTTAAAAACCATGAGGAATGATTTGTATTTGTTGCATACGGAATGACTGCAATATGTCATGATTGATTCTTATTAAATTGGTGGGCAAATAGGGTTGGAATTTGACGGTGGAAATAGGGCATTTTAACAGCTAAAACCTCTGATTATTTATTGTTAACCATGAGCAACTTAAAAATTCCTACATATAAATTTTTACGATTAAAATTGATACATGTACTTTTAAATTTTTACGGTGGAAAATTATCTCAAAACGTTACGATAGGATATAAATACCCAACAATAAGTATCTCTTTCCCACTTTAACTTGGTCAACTTTGTCCTTCTTGCCGAGATCCATTCATTTGGGTTTGGGTTTATCTATTATATAAAGAAATATTTTTACATCAGTACATACATTATTAAAAAGGTTTTATCTTGAAAACAAACAACATTTGGGTTTGGATTTATCTATTATAAAGATTTTTTTTTACATAATTACATACATTATTAAAAATTTATAAAAATTTATAGAAATTTTTACATAAGTTGATATATTGTTAACAAATTATTGAAATAGAAGAAATCTATTAGGTGTTTTCCACTTTAAAGAATAAGGGAGATGGTTAATTTCGTCAATATTTATTATGAAGTTGAACTTAGACATTTAAAAAATATTAATTAGAAAAAAATAATTTATGATATATTGTTAACAAATTATTGAAATAGAAGAAATCTATTAGGTGTTTTCCACTTTAAAGAATAAGGAAGATGGTTAATTTCGTCAATATTTATTATGAAGTTGAACTTAGACATTTAAAAAATATTAATTAGAAAAAAATAATTTATGGGTTATAAATAAAATACTTCTATGTTCACTTATTTATTTTGTTGTAGGTGTTTTTCACTTCAAAAAATAAGGAGATGTGTAATTATGTCAATATTTATTATGAAGTTGATATCAGACATTTAAAAAATATTAATAAGAAAAAAATAATTTCAATGTGGATCATAAATAAAATATTTCAATGTTCACTTATTTTATTATGGTCTTTATATATTATTGAAGTTTAATAGGGTTGGATAAAAACAATTTTTTTTTGGAGAGCCTCTGTCTACATAACTGATGGCAAAGATGATGAATGCTAAATTCTAGGTTGAAAAATTAAATGGTAAAAATAACTTCAAATTGTGGAATCTTAAAATGCTAGATTTGTTAGTAAAACAAGGGTTAAGGTATTAGATGGTAAGAGGAAGAAACTTGCAACTATGACTCATGAAGAGTGGGAAGACTTGGCTTATGGAGTAGGATGGGGAGCTTTTATATAACGAAGTCCTTCACGAATAAGATCTACTTGAAGAGGTAACTATACAATTTAAAAATGAAAGAAGTTATGAAAATTGCATATCATTTGAGTGTGTTTAATACTCTTATATGCCACTTTGCCAGTTGAATAGTATGGATGTTAAACTCAATGATGAAGATAAGGTAGTTACACTGTTATGTTCATTGCCTGAATCTTGTGACCATCTAGTCACTTCCATTAGCTTTACAATTGAAACTCTTGAATTTGATATTGTTTTTGGAGCTTTGTTGTCTGATGAGGTGTGGAGAAAATCAAGTTTTGAAACCTCCACACAAAAAGCAATGGTGGCTAGACATAAAGGGGAGAGGATTCGAGTGGAACATCTAGGGGTTAAGTCAACAAACATAAAGGGTAAGGAAATATGATAGTACTACAACAAATCAGGCCATCTCAAGAAAGATTGTTGGAAGCTGCAGAAATCCAAGGAAGACTCCAAAAAGGAAGTAAATCCAGTGGAATCATGTCTAGGAATGATTGATGAAATATTAATAATTTGTAACGTCTCACAATTTTTTGAAGAATGGTTATTAGATTCTTGTGCTTCACACCATTTGTGTCCACATCATAATTGGTTTTCTACATACCAAGTTGTTGATGGTGGTAGTGTTCTTATGGGAAACAATGTATCCTATAAGATTGTTGGGGTTGGTAGTACTAAGATTAATATGTTTGATGGAATAGTAAGAATGTTAAAAAATGTAAAGACACGTACTTGAACTCAAAAAAAGATTAATCTCTTTAGGAGTTTTGGATTCCAAGGGTTACAAATTTGCAGGTCAAGGTGGAGCACTGAAAGTGTCCAAAGGCAGTTTGGTGGTTATGAAGGTAACAAATATTGGGAATCTTTATAAGCTAGAAGGAAAAACTGAAACAAGTGAAGTAGCGGTGGTATCTAAGAAAGAAAGTGCATCTAATTGTTTATGGAATTAGCGATTGAGCCATATAAAGAAGAAAGGGATGGTGCTATAGGTATTAGTAAGCTGTAAGTTATTTTCAAACTTACAATCTTTGAATTTCTGCAAGTTTTATATCTTTGTTGGTTATAGTAATGGAGTTATAGGATGTACATTGTAGGATTCTACTGCCCACAAAATCAGCACTAGCAGAGATATGTACATGAGACAACCAATAGTTGTTCAGGATCACAAAGGGAGATTTGTTTGCAAACTCAAGAAATCATTGTATGGCCTAAAGGTACCTAGACAATGGTACAATATGTTTTATCCTTTCACGGTGAACCAAGATTTCTTAAGAAGTGAATATAACCATTTCGTTTGTTTTGAAAGTTTGGAAAATGGTTCATTCATTTTCTTAGTATTATATGTTGATGATATTCTTGTTGCAAGCCAAAGCATGTTTAAGATTAGTAGGTTAAAGGCTTTGTTGGCCAGGATGTTTCAGATAAAGGATCTAGGAGAAACAAAACAAATCTTGGGCAAGGGAGTACACAAAGATGGGGAAAATGGTAAGCTATGGTTATCACAAAAAAATTATATGGAGAAGAAGCTGATGAGGTTCAATATGCATATTGTGAAACCCTTAAATATCCCTTTAACTTTCCATTGTAAGCTTTCTTTAAGTTTATGTCCTAGTAGTAAGGAAGAAAAGGATCATTTGTCTCCTGTACTATATGCTAATACAATAGAAAAGTTGATGTTTGCGATGAAATGTTCAAGACTAGATATTTCACATGTAGTTGGTGTTATCAATGGACACATGACAAATCCGAGTATTGGAAATGGGTGCTTCGATATCTTAGAGGCACAAGTATCACCGATGGTGGTTGCAATGATTTTTCTGTGGTTATGATTCAAGAGATTTGGACAAGAGGAGAGCTACCTCAGGTTATGTCTCCCAATAATGCAAGGATCTATTGGGTAAGTTTGGACAAGTACAGGATAAGGTGTTATGTGGTGGTCAAATCATTGTGCATTTGACTAACCATCCGACGTATAAAAATTGGACAATGCATCATTTTATAACACAGGTTATTGATGGAGGTGGAGTGGTCCATACTGGGGCAAATTTTGCAGACATGTTCACAAAACCAATACTGTTAGAGAAGTTGTGGTGGTGTTTGGTTTCTCTTGGATTGTGAAAGAGGCGATGAATGGGCTTGGGAAAGGTATTAGGTAAATTGTTGTCAAGGTGGAGATTGTTAAAATGGGACAACAATCGATTAAAAGAAAATATGAAAACTAAAATTTAATTATGTAAATATTTGGTGATGTTAGTTTACAAAACCAATGGAAGTTTGTACAATGGGTGGTAGTTCTTGTAACTATGTAACGGTTCCAAGTTAGATGTATATCTATGAAATTCGAGAGATATATCTAGATGGTAAGCCTAATTGTAAGCCTATCTTGAATAATAAATATATCGATACCTTGCCCTGTGGATGTTTCCTTGACACGTCGTCATGGTTTTACCACGTAAATCTCATGTGTTGTTTGAGTGATTGATTGGTCACTTGTTGTCAACTTTTCTTGCATTTATTAATGTTTTCAAGCTCTTAAATACCAACAACACTTGGGTTGGAATGTAGAGTTGGAGACAAACAAAAAATAAACATTGTCTATGCACCTTTCTATGAACCAATTCCAAGTCACAAAAACCATAACCATATAATAGAGTCCAAACACGTCTCACGAGACCGTACACAATAACAATTGCATTCTTATTTCCTTGAGATCTTGGTATATAAAAGTTCCAATTCCTAGAGAGCATAAAATGACTTGATTCCATTTGTGTAAATGATGCAAGCTCCAAACCAAAGCTGGGGCATTATTCCACCTTGCCAACAAATTACCATAAAAATGAATTCATGAAATGGGACTAGGGTTAAAATTTGTATGCTGGTATGATGGGAGAGTGTCCTTGCATATCCCTTCCCTTTGTGAGGAAATCTATGAGTTAGATGAGGTCTCATGCAAAATTTATTAGAGATACTATGTGGCCTTTCCATACCTTGATAACTTAGGGGATGTTACAATATGATCTCCCCCCATTTTTTTTCAATTCCCCAAAGTTTAATGAGATGCCTTTCTTGGCCCATGAATTTGCTTCTGAGTTGAGGGCTCGAAACACTTGGTAATATTAAATTTTAATTTGGTTTCTTACCTTCTTTTTTATTTGAGCGATGATCACTGCAAGCTTGTTATTCAAGGGAGATGATTTCCCTATCATCACTTGAATGACCACACTTGAATCTCCAATAACTATCAAGAATTTGACATTGACTTTCTTAGCAAGGAGAATACCTCATAGAAGAGCATATGCTTCTTCTTAGCTGTTTGTGGCTTTCCCTAGACCCCAGGCATAGCTTATTTTCGTCCTTTCTTTGGGATCATAGAGAATCCTTGATGCAGGAGCATCACAAGCAAGCGCAAGTGGAAGATAGTTGGATATGCACCAACGCGCATTTTGAAGATGTTTTGAATTTCAAAAGATGAAACATTAATGTAATATCTGAAAAGATATTCTTGCTTTTATGGTTTGGAGATTGTAACACAGATCTTGAGCATTTGCTCTCATCTGTCGGTTATAGGCATTTAATGTAATGAATGTAAAGTAGATGTAGTCTTTAATTCGATTAGATAGCTTGAGGGTGTAGGAGGGAAAACTTGAGAAATCTCCCTTGTATGTATTGTATTGTATTATTATTCTCATAGTAGTTAGAAGTTGTTAGAAGCTAGAGAGCATAGGAGAGCAGAGAAGAACAAAGGTTGTAGAAGTTGTATAAGCAGAAAGCTATTGCTATTGAACCCATGTACATAAGCACTTGAATTAATATAAGAATGCTTTGATCTAATTTCATGGTATATCATGGTTACTGTTTGCATCTATTGAATGATATGTTTATAGTTTGGTTGAATACTCTGTTATGCATTTGTTTCTACGCTGTGCGTATGTATCTGTGATTTCATGTTGAATGTATGAAGTTTGTGAAAGGGAGAGTGTAAGTTTCAATTGTTTCTCTTCCCGAGAAAGCTCAGAAAGCTCAGGAGGGATACCATTGTTCTTACACCAACAAAAGTGAAAGTATAACACAGAGCCATGCAAGGTGTGCGCAGGCCAGACTAAAATCTTATAATTTTCCAACCGAGGAGAGTGGTTGAAGAACTGTTGTCGCAAGGAGTGCACAAAGTTGGAATTATTGAATAACTAGAGGTTATTGTGAATGTCGCAAGGAGTGCGTGCAAGAATTCCCTAGAATCCTTGAGTTTGCAACCAGAACTAAGTTCAGGAGGGATAAAGACTTTGAAGAGTCCAAAGGAAGGATAAGGGTTAAAGTCGTCTCATAGAAGTTAAATTCAGAAGGAAGGGATGTCGATTTCTTTGGCCGAAAGCCATCGAAAGTTTGAACAGACGGTTGAAATTCTCGGAGGGAGAATCACCGAAATTTCGTGGGCCATTGGATCTAGTAGATCTGCAGAGAATTTAAGGTTGAGTGTCTTTCAACACTCACAAGCTCGGAAGAGATAGCAGCCATTGGATCTGAACGAGCGAGAGCGTTGATTTAGAGTTCTATATTTCGGATTTTCGGAAGTCGAGAGGGTGGAGGAGTTTGAAATTCAAGAATCGCGAGTTGTGAAATCCCGATGAAATCTAGACCGTCAGATCATGTGAGGATCAGGACCGTCGATCTGTGGCGAGGAGATATCGACATTTCGGATATCGAGCGAAGGGAGAAAAGTCACTTCACAAATCCCCGATACGCAAAATCCCGACGCGTCGAAAGTTGGGTCCCAGGTCACAACCGAGGGTCACATCAGTGAAGAGTTAAGGGAGGAGCTAGTGGATCGTTAGCCCTTTTTGGGATTTCGGGATTTGGAGGAGTCGAGCTGCATTATAGCAGGAGTCTCGAAATCACGAACCGTGAAACACCTTTTGAGGTTAAGGTTGTGGTTATGCAAGTGGTCACGTGGAGAGGAGGTTTACGCCTAGCGCTTATTCACATGGGTGTAGCTTCTAGAAGGAACTATGGTTATATGTACTGAAGGTTCCAGCTGGGAACGAAATATCCGTTTCGGCTCAAGGAATTAAGAAGATCCAAAGACCGTGAGGTCAGCGGACCCTGCTGAGGTGGGGGTCTGCGTTAGGTGGTATCAAAGCCTAGCTAACAACTTTTGTTTTCTGTAGAGGGAGACAGAGGACAGTTGTGATTTGAATTCTGCGTGGACAGATTGAAACAATGCCGCCAAGGAGATGTCAAGAGAGAGCTATGCCCGATCCAGTCGTGGAAAGGGAAATGAGAGAACTTCATGCTCGGTTAGATGCTATGGAGACAACACAAAGGCAAACACTTGATACTGGAGATATCAGTGAGGTTGAAATTGAGAATGAAGAAGGAGCCGAAGACGAAGTTGTAGCCGAAGATGCTACAGGAGAACGTCTATTCAAGGATATTGCAAGAATCGGTGCTATAGAAAAAATGGACATCCTGATGTATGAAGGCAAATTAGACGTTGAGGAGATGTTAGATTGGTTTAGAGCTCTGGATAAATATTTCGATTATGAAGATATCGAAGAGGACAGGAAAGTAAAGCACGCTATCACTAGACTGAAAGGGCATGCAACACTGTGGTGGGATGAACTACAGGCTGACAGGCATTGCAAAGGAAAACAAATAATTAAAAGCTGGGACAGGATGGTCGCAGAGATGAAAGCCAAATTCATACCCAGAGATTACCAAATCATTCTGTTCCGAAGAATGCAGAATTTAAGACAGAAAGGGATGACAGTGAAGAAATACACTGAGCAGTTTTAAAGGATAAACATTAGAGATGGTCACCATGAGAGTGATGATGAAAAGGTTTCCAGATACATGAATGGCCTGAGATATGACATTCAGGATGAGATGAGCATGGTAACAATCAAGAATGTAGGATATGCTTATCATATTTCTCTGAAAGATGAAGAGAAATTGGCCCAAAAGAAAGGTCAAAGGGGTAGAGGTAGAAGTCATAGAAGAGGCAAAGCAATTTCCCAAGGCATAGTACAGAAGCCCAAGGATGAAGAGAAGAAACCTCATAACCACCCAGAAAGGGGAGGAAGTTCATAGGGAAGGCAATATGCCGATAGGAACACTTTTCCACGAGCAAGAGGAAGAGGAAGAGGTAGAGGAGGTGAAATAAAGTGTTTTTTCTGTGGAAAGATCAGACACAAATCTTGGGAATGTCCCGATAGAAAAAGAGTTGGAGGAGGAAAAGCTCACATTTCAGAAGCGCAAAGGTGAAATGTTGAGGCAGAAGATGCAGAAGGGGGAAGATCCTTAATGATGAGGAAAATTCTCTTGAAGCCAGAGAAGGAGGTGGAGAATCCAGTCCAGACGAACAATTTGTTTAGAACTGCTTGCAAAACCAAAGATAGGGTATGCAAGGTAATAGTTGATAGTGGAAGCACAGATAATCTAGTACCCACAGAGATAGTGGAGAAGCTGGAATTGGAGACAGTTGCACATCCAAGCCCATATAAGGTTTCGTGGTTGCAAAAAGGACATCAGGTAACTGTCACTAAACAATGTTTAGTTGAATTTAAGATAGGGGTTTATAGAGATGAGATCTTATGTGATGTCATTCCCATGGATGTCTGTCATTTTTTGTTGGGGAGGCCGTGGCAATATGACATAAATGTTGTTCACGACGAAAGGAAAAACACCTATACCTTGGAAAAGAATGGTAGGATGCATATGTTGCTGCCAATTGAAGACAAGAAGGTGAAAGCAGAAGCAAGCAATACTATACTTCTCATGAGTGGAAAGGAACTTCTGGATGAATTCAAGAAAGATCAAGACATGCAGTTTGTTGTGGTAAGAAAACCTAGAGTCATCTTGACCAGTACCTCGATAGATGATCTACCTGAGGAAATTCAAGAACTGCAGGAGAATTTCGCTAATATAGTGGTGGATGATTTACCTTGTTCATTGCCACCCATCATAAGTATAAGCCATCATATTGACCTTATACTAGGAGAAATTTGACCAAATAAAGCAGCGTACAGACTGACGTCGCAGGAGAATGAAGAGGTCAAGAAGCAAGTCCAAGATTTTATGGACAAAGGGTTGATTAGGGAAATCTTGAGTCCATGCGCTGTACAACAGTGTTAAGTCCGAAGAAGGATGGTGGATGGAGGATGTGTACAGACTTGAGGGCTATAAACAAAATCAACAACATGTATAGATTTCATTTACCCATGATGGATGACTTGATGGATTGTTTGAGTGGGGAAAAGTTTTTTTCAAAAATTGATTTGAAAAGCGGATATCATCAGATTCAAATGAGGGAAGGTGATGAATGGAATACAACATTCATGACGGATGAGGGGCTGTATGAATGTCTTGTCATGCCATTTGGCTTGACGAATGCGCCAAGTACTTTTATGAGATTAATGAATGAAGTCTTGAAAGATTTCATTGGAAAATTTGTAATTGTGTATCTTGATGATATACTGATCTTCAGTAAGACCGAGGAAGAACATTTAAGACATTTAACTCTAGTAATGAAGAGGTTGCAACAAGATAAATTGTTGATAAATCTGAAGAAGTCGTCTGTCATGAAGAAAGAACTCATTTATTTGGGTTTTGTGATCTATTCAAATGAGTTGAAGATGGATCCGAATAAAGTAAAAGCAATCAAAGAATAGCCATCACCGAGGAATATCTTTGAAGTCAGAAGTTTCCATGGACTAGCCAGTTTTTATAGGAAGTTCATCATAAATTTTAGTGGGATTAGTGCAGCAATGATGGACACAGTCAAGAAAAGACATAAATCTTTTTATTGGACAGAGGAAGAAGAAAGAAGTTTCAAGTTGTTGAAAGAGAAGATAACTGGACAACCAGTTCTGGTTCTGCCATATTTCAGTAAAACATTTCAAATCAGATGTGATGCAAGTGGATTCACGATTGGAGCAGTCTTAAGCTAGGACAATAGACCAATTGCATACTTCAGTGAGAAGCTGAACGAGACCAAGATGAAATATTCCACGTATGATAAAGCATTTTTTGTAGTCATACAAGCGCTGAAGAAATGGAGGCACTACTTGGTTCCGAAGGAGTTTGTTTTGTATAACAACAATCATGCCTTACAGTTTAAAACCAAACAGGAGAAATTGAACCAGAAACATGCAAAATGGGTTGAATTTATGCAAAACATTACTTTTGTTCTAAAACACATTTATGGAACTGCTAACAAGGTTGCTGATGCATTGAGCAGGAAATGTTTGATTTTGTAGGAGTTTCGTTTGAAGACCTTAGGTTTTGATAGCTCTAAGGACATGTATAAAGATGATTCAGATTTCAAGGACGATTATGAAGCATGTGAGATTCATATTCTGAGAGATAGGAGACAATGGATTGAATACTTGATTCAGAACGAACTATTATTTAAAGGAAATTAGTTGTGTATCCCGAAGAGTTCTATGAGAGAGAACCTTTTGAAGGAAAAGCATAGTGGGGGATTGGTTGGACATTTCGGCCATAAAAAAACATTTGCGCAACTGAACAATTTATATTATTGGCCAGGGATGAGGACAGATGTCAAGAAATTTGTCAACAGGTGTAAAATTTGCCAGCATGCAAAGGGGAAAAGACAGAATACAGGGTTGTATCAACCACTACCAATACCAAAGAGGCCGTGGGATGCGGTAAGCATGGATTTTGTGTTGGGACTGCCGAGGACACATAGAGGTTGTGATTCCATATTCGTGGTAGTCGACAGATTCTAAAAAATGGAACATTTCATTCCATGTCAAAAAACCAGTGATGCAACACACATTGCAAATATGTTTTTCAAAGAAGTTGTTCGACTTCATGGTTTACCCAAGAGTATTGTTTCAGACAGAGATACCAAATTTGTTGGTCATTTATGGAGGACACTATGGAAGAAGTTGGGGACAGACTTATCTTTTATCTCAACATATCACCCTCCGATGGATGGATAGACTGAGGTAGTAAATCGAAGTTTGGGGGATTTATTGAGGAGTTTAGTAGTTGAACATCACAGTCAGTGGGATCATATTCTGCCGCAAGCAAAATTTTCATATAACGACTCACCTAACAGAAGCACAGTACAGAGCCCATTCCAGATAATGTATGGAATGCAACCAAGAGGAGTATCTAAGTTGAGAGACTTAGAGCAGAGCGAGTTCAGAAGTGTTGGAGCGGAAGATTTTGCAGTAGAGATGCAGGAGATCCACAATAAGATTAAAGAGCGGTTACAAAATTCCAACCATTAATACAAGCGCAGAGCAGATCAACACAAGAGAGAGCTTCCATTCGAAGTGGGAGATTTAGTTTTAGCACATCTAAGAAAATAAAGGTTCGCAAGGGGAACATATAATAAACTGAAGATGAAAAAGATAGGGCTGTGTAAGATTTTACGGAAATTTGAGGCAAATTCTTATGAGATAGAATTGCCAGATGGTGTGGGAATATCACCCATATTCAACATAGCAGATCTGTACCCTTACAGAGCAGATGAAGCGGGAGGAGAAGAGAATCAAGAGAAAATTCAGTGGGTCAAACAGATGCCTGTAGTTGAAAAGCCACAGATGGAAAAGATCATTGATCAGAGAGTTAGCGAGAAAACCCGGAGGAAGACATATCGTGAATATTTGATAAAGTGGAAAGGACACCCGATTGAGGATGCCAGTTGGGAAAGTGAAGCAAATATTCAGAAACATGGACAGACGGTGCAGGAGCTCATGAACATGAGTCCATGAATTTTTCAGCCAGAGGAGTATGATGTAGGAGCATCACAAGTGGAAGACAACTAGATATGCACCAACGTGCATTTTGAAGATGTTTTGAATTTCAAAAGATGAAACATTAATGTAATATCTGAAAAGATATTCTTGCTTTTATGGTTTGGATATTGTAACGCAGATCTTGAGCGTTTTCTCTCATCTGTCGGTTGTAGGCATTTAATGTAATGAATGTAAAGTAGATGTAGTCTTTAATTCGATTAGATAGCTTGAGGTTGTAGGAGGGAAAACTCGAGAAATCTCCCTCGTATGTATTGTATTGTATTATTATTCTCATAGTAGTTAGAAGTTGTTAGAATCTAGAGAGAACAGGAGAGCAGAGAAGAACAAAGATTGTAGAAGTTGTATAAGCAGAAAGTTGTTTCTATTGAACCCATGTATAGAAGCACTTGAATTAATATAAGAATTCTTTGATCTAATTTCATGGTGTATCATGGTTACTGTTTGCATCTATTGAACGATATGTTTACAATTTGGTTGAATACTCTGTTATGCATTTGTTTCTACGCTATGTGTGTATCTGTGATTTCATGTTGAATGTATGAAGTCTGTGAGAGGGAGAGTGTAAGTTTCAATTGTTTCTCTTCCTGAGAATTCCTGCAGGGAGTGCAGTGAAAGTCCGCAAAGAGTGCGTTGACAAGATTCTGAGTTTTATTTCAGAAAGCTCAGGAGGGATACCATTTTTCTTACACCAACAAAAGTGCAAGTATAGCACAGAGCCGTGCAAGGTGTGCGCAGGCCAGACTAAAATCTTAGACTTTTCCAGCCAAGGAGAATGGTTGAAGAACTGTTGTCGCAAGGAGTGCGCATAGTTGGAATTATTGAATAACCAGAGGTTATTGTGAATACCGCAAGGAGTGTGTGCAATAATTCCCTAGAATCCTTGAGTTTGCAACCAAAACCAAGCTCAGGAGGGATAGAGACTTCGAAGATTCCAAAGGAAGGATAAGGGTTAAATTCGTCTCGCAGAAGTTAAATTCAGAAGGAAGGGACATTGAGTTCTTTGGTCGAAAGCCATCGAAAGTTTGAACGGGCGATTGAAATTCTCGAAGGGAGAATCACCGAAATTCCGTGGGTCGTTGGATCTAGTAGATTTGCGGAGAAGTTAAGGATGAGTGTCTTTTATCACTCACAAGCTGATCCATCGGATCTTTTAATGACTTATGGTTGAGTTTTAATTTTGCATGCATTAATTAACCATTTGAGAAACTTAGTGAAAGAATGAGGAAAGAAGAGGAATTATAACAACCATATACACATATGCAGATCTGAAATGAAATAATAGATAGCAAACCATAACACGCAGATTGATAACGGAGTTCGGCACAACTTTGCCTACGTCTCCGGGCCTTTTTCTCTGTGGGGGAGGCTTCTTTATTTCTGTTCAAATGCTCAAAAGTACATCGCTGCAATTCCAAATGGCTACAAGACTGATCTGGTCATGTTCTTCTAGATCTCTAGAACCATGCAAAGAAAGCGGCACGCAAAAAGGACGCCTGGAGCTCCCATAAATGGTCCAACAACGTCTCCTCCTCAAAAGCTTCTCTGCCTCAAAATGGCTTTGACTTGGCTTCTCCTCAACATAACTCTACTATGAATTCCCCCTATGGCCTCAAACAGGCCTGGGTTATATAGCTGGGAAGTTGGTTACTCATCTCCAACTTCCTCCCAAAATTTAGGCTCCAAAAATGCCCAATATCTCCCAAAAATGGAGAAAAACAATTAAAAATAGGTTAATTAACAACTAAAATCCAAAAATCAG
This sequence comes from Picea mariana, assembly GCA_032191745.1. Classification (NCBI taxonomy): domain Eukaryota; kingdom Viridiplantae; phylum Streptophyta; class Pinopsida; order Pinales; family Pinaceae; genus Picea; species Picea mariana. The sequence goes on from JASDQU010283638.1 coordinate 13,559, forward strand.
TTATAAAACCCACTTTTTAACTATAATAGGGAATGAGGCACCCTTCGTCCAGCGCGCGCCCCCTTGAACGGTCATATGGGGGGCCATGTGGCCACGCGCCTATGCGCTAGCCCCCCCCTTTCCGGCGCTAGCTCCCTTTGACGTGGTCATATGGGTTAATATATATAAAACTGTGGGTTTACATATAAAACTCCACGCACACTATACACTATGGCGGTGGTTTCATGTTATATGGCGCGTGGCCAAGGGCTGGGGCTAAGCCCCGGCCCGGTCACGGCCCAAACCATACCAAAATTCGAATTGAAATACAAACGAAACCAATTGTATAATAAGTAACGTACGGTGGCGCGTTGGCAAGTCGGATTTTGCGAAGGCTTTGGTAAAGGGGGAGGTCACCGGTTCGAATCCGGTCAACTACAAAAACTTTTGATTAACAAACCAAAACCAAATAGACCAATACCGGGGTGCCACGTGGCAGTCCACGACTGGGCCACGTGGCACCTTTACAACCAACCACATCATGCCACGTGTCAAGTGCCGATTGGCCCACGTGCCAGAGTCGTACTGCTACGTCAATCACCGTACTGTCTCGTCATTTGCTGATGTCACCCGTGCCACGTGTCACCCTTACAGTGGTGACACGTGTCACCTCTGGATTGGCCCAACTGGTTGTCCATAAGTCCAAATATGCCTGCCACGTGTCATCACTCGAGGCTACCATGTGTCATTTGCTGAAGCTGCCACGTCACCTGTATGAACCGTACGGTCTACACTGTTAGCATGACAGGTGGACTATACAGTCATCCCCTTTTTTTTACCTGTTTGACTTTTCGGACAGAACGCGATATCTTCTCCATACGGAGTCCGTTTGACAAAGTAAATATACCACCGAAATCAGGAAGACGAGATGGACACAATGGCATTGGTTTCATCGCATTCCGAGCACTTTCATTTTTGAGCATTTTTCAAGCCCTGTCAGGCTTCTGGATCCGATTTT
>JASDQU010283639.1:7946-21742 GCA_032191745.1 Picea mariana
TATTATTGTTTCTTTCACCTTGGTCGATTTGTGTCGTTGTAGATCTGATATCACAAGGCTACCAAAGTGAAGCAGGGACAACAAAGACATAAGGAAGCGATATCTAAAGGTATGTCACTTATTCCTTCTTCAACGACAAATTCAATGATTGTAACTTAGCAAAAGAGTCATGTCCTGTCCTGTTTTTTTCTAGATCTAGATGGATCTAGGGAGATCTGTTAGTGTTCGCATATACCAATTTATCCTATAACAAAATTGGCAACTCCACTGGGGATACTACTCATTTTGTGGGTTTTTGTTGGCCATTTTCTCTTAGCCTACTCTTTTTCATTTCCAACCAGTCTCTGAGTCTATGGGAGATCCTAGACTCTCTGGACCTAGAAGTTCACTTAGATGTTTTGTCCTTTTTCCAAATTTTAGTTGATTTCAAACAGTCTTGCATTGTACCTCTGTAGATCCTGTGAAAACCCTTGATTTTTTCACCCTACTGTTTAGTCCAGTGCGACCTTCTCGCACCCTACCTGTGTCTAGACTGTGCAAATGCCTAATTTTCACACTACACCTCACTACTAGGATGTGAACTCGTTTGTATATTTTTTGATTAGGTCTTCGTATCTTTTTTGATGCCCAGATTTGTTTGTTTACCTGGGAAGAACTTCTTTTGCCAGTGTTTGACTGTTTGTTGATTTCAAATCTTGCAGTTGATTGGTTTTTGAAGATCGAAAACTCTTCTTAATCATTTTTTACTTCTTGGCCTTTTATCGACAAGGGTATAATCTTTTATTCTGAGATCTCAGTGCTTGTTTGAACAAAGGTATTTGATTGGATTAAAAGTTGGGATTGATTGCGTTTTTTGATTGCTTGATGCATGGAAAGTTCTTTGTTGATGTGCATTTGGTGAACTACTTTCTTGTCATTTTTATTTTTATCTACGTTGAAAGTTTGATTTGGGTTCTTGTTGAGTATATCAATTTTCGTTGATTACTCGATCTTTCTTCCTTAAATCCCTGTTTTGGCTTGTGAAAGAAAAATTAAAGCCTTTTTTTTTTCTTTAGAATTGTTTAGTGAAAAGAACACTTCTTTTTTCTGAATAACTCACAGTAAAAGAGAAACTTTGTTTGGGTTGTTTTTGTTTTGAAGTGATTTGCTATTTCTTTTAGCTTCTTTGAAACAAAAATCTGATTTCTTTCTTTGCATTAGATTGGGGGTATATTTGCATTTGAAGTAGTGAAATTGCATGATTTTTGGTCTTAAATTCTTATTGGGGGCCGTGAATTGTGTATTGGTGTACAATATATTTGTCTCATTTCTTGAAAATCTCGATATTGGTGAGTTTAGTAAATTTTGGGACATTGTGCATCTGGGAATGATAAATGTTTTCTCCTTCTCATAGCATAGCTTTCATCGAAATGAAAAGATCGCATCTTCATCTCTTTGCATAAATTTTGAGTCGGTTAAAACACCATATTGTTCACGCCATTTTCCTATTGAGTAACAACATCGATAAAATAAAGATCTTATTAAAAAATGATTAGACATTTTTTATACTTTCTGGTAGCAAACCTACATTAGATTAGTTGTAGGGATTTGGAATAGGTGTGAAAGATAAATTTCCAAAGTTGTAAACAAACATAGAATCTTGAGTTAGGGAGTGGTTAAATCCACTTATTACATTTTGTCCTAGGTAGCCCTTCTAACACAAGGGTCAATCACGAGGTCACATTGAGACTGGCAGAGTTCCTCACCCTGCTTTGTTGGTCTTGGTGTAGAGATTGTGTGTATTATGGGGGTCATTTGAAGGTGTACCCATAATGATGAGTGGAAGCCTTTCAAGTTGATTTCAGGCTAGATACCCTGCCCTTGCGCATGAATCAGACTGTCGACTATTTCCCCAGGAATCACTGTAGTGTTTGATAACCTTAGTGGCCTATCTCTTTATGGTCTTTACATAAGGTGACTGTGGAGGGGAACGTCTTCACTGTACCTAGAATCGACGTTGGCCAAACTCACTTGGACTCCTTCGAGGGTATACCCACGTTTATGTGTGGAATATTTAACCAGGGTGTAAGTCCGTTGAGCAGGTCATCAACGTAACTTTTCCACCTGCTCTATCTCATCCCCTTCTTACATTGTTCCCTTGATGTTGGATTTCATCACCAACTAGTGCGTTCATTGTGAGGAGGTTTTATTTTCTTGCTTTCTTAATAGATTTTTAGTGTGTGCTATTTGTTTTCCCTAGAGGACTCTAGATTGGATATTTATTTAATGGCATTAGTTCCCGAAATGACCAATGAAGGAACCCCTACTCTAGGGAAACCTTTTATTTTTCCTTCTTATGGAAACATTGGTCCTCCTCACATCACTACTTTGATCCTTCCAAGTCTCACTATTGGATTGTTGGAGTGGTTGTTTTCCACTCAGGTAATCCCAAATGAAGTAAGTGCTTCGGTCGTAGGAACTTCCCCCCAATAACATCAACCTCATGTTGATCCTTCACCGTCTTCACCAGTAAGATCTTCTTCGCCTTCTTCAATTGCAAGGTATTCTTCCATTTCATATTCTTCGTCAAGTGAAAGATCTCAAGCTAGTAACTCGGTGAATAAAAAGAAAAAGAAAAGGAAGAAGAAGAAGAAAAATAAGAAAGGATCCAAACTTCCAACCACTGCCAGACATGTTGGAAAACAACTAGTTACTGTTGATCATGCTGGGAGTGTTGATGATGTCAATATCACCCAGACAACCCGTAATCCCAATTACCCTTCCAGGCTTTGTAAGGGTAGCCATCTTCTTAAGAATTTCCTTGGTCTATCCAAGGTTATAGAAACATGGTCTACACATCCTCACCAACCCATATCGTTAGCCTCTGAACAACATGTTGATGACTTCCCGTCGACTAGTCATGATATAGTTGGGAAGAAGAAAAGTAGAGCCAAGTTCTCGTGTATGTTATGCAAAGGGAATCATCTAAGTCATCTTTTCCCTCATATGGAAGAAGCATCAGAATTCTTGGAAGACATGATTGTTTCATAGCCTCAACTTCCAGTTGTTTATCGCAAGATTTCTCTCAACCCACCTGTAGTTGATGGAATGATCAATCTGGTTCCCCCATCGATCAGTCTGGTTGATCAAGTGGTCAATCTGGTCACATCCTTGGTTGAACCAGTAAACCAAGTGGTTGATCCGATCCTATCCTTGGTTGATCCCACTCTCTTGTTAGAGAGTGAAACCCAAGTAGTCGATCCTTTTCCAAGTGTCGATCCCATTCTCCCCTTGGAGAATGAAACCCAAGTGGTCGATCTAATCTCATCATCGGTCAATTCTACTCTCCTGCTCAAGAGTAAACCCAATACTTCCCACATTTTTCTTGTTGATACAGACTCTATCATGTTAGGGGGTATTCCTTCTTCTCCTGTGAAACCCCCTCCAAGTAATGAGGCCATCCTTTTTAATTGGGGTGTGCTAATTGGATCTCGTCTTCCCTCTCACATTCCTTTCCAGATTACAGTGCAAGTTTGTGATCGATATGTTCCTCAGACGTTGATAGATGAAGGTGCATCTGTTATCATTTTTTCCTCTTTCTCTTGGCAAGCTTTGGGTTGTCCTCAGCTTTCCCTGGTTACACAGAATTTGTTAGCTTTTAATAGAAGAACCAATCAATCTTTAGGGACCCTTCCTCATTTTCCTATAACTTTGGGAGGGAAAACTATCTTTATTGATTTCATGGTCGTCCAAGACCCATTGGATTTTTCTTTACTCCTTGGGAAATATAATGTCTATGCCAGGAAAGCTATTGTGTCCACTCTTTTTCACGTGATATCTTTCCCACACGATGGAAGAATGGTGACTATTGATAAAATTTAGTTCATCGGTCTTGACTGGATTACCTCCCTAAATGGTTCTTATATGAAGATAGTATCACCCCTTCCACATGTCAATTATGTGGCGTTGTCTCCCATGACTTAAAATTCTAATGACTTGGATCCGATAGTTGACATGGTGATATCTTCGGTAGGGCTATTGGAGCGTGATCTCCTTACCCCTAGCGTGACCCTCGACATGTTTTCCTTCTAGAGTGATTTTCTTCCATCTAGTGAAGATCTCTTGGAAGCCATGCCTGCGTTTTGTCCTTTAACATGGTGTTCTTCCAAAGCATTATTTTCTTGGAAGCCATGATCAAGTATAGGTCACGAGCATAGTTTTGCTTCTCTCTGGCAAGCTCGTTAAAAAATAAAATAGAGGTCACGAGCATATTTTTTCCTCTCTGTAGAAATCTCGTTAAAAAATGAAACAACAATCTGGGGATTGAACCCGGAGCCCTGAGCATAGTTCTTTTTCTGTGTAGAGCTCGTTAAAAAATGAAACATTCGCCTCTCTTGAACCTCCTTTTCATCCACTCTTATCCTTTTTCTCCGTCTAGTAGATAAATTGGTGACAACCTCAAAGTCGGTGAATGAATTGAAGCTTGGAGGGCATGTCTCCATCCTATGATGATCATTCTAGAGTTAAGTCACTAGCTTTCAAGATGGGGGTAGACTCAAGCTCAGTCTTCATTCGTTCTCGTGCTCCAAAATACATGAGAATGCAACAGAGTATAGATTTGTCATATTTTCGTACTCATAATGGTAACATGAAAACAACGAAAGTAAGGGAGTATCCTTTAATCTCTTTTCACGCTCCATAAATACAAAAAGATTGCCGAGCGATCTTGTTATTTTCATGCTTGTAAAAGTATTTGAAGAAAACATTCGATGAGCAATACTTTATCACTTTTTCAGTCTTGTCGAACTAATTTACGAAAAAGGAAATGGGAGACTTCTCTTTAATTGTTTTTCATACTTTCAAAACATGAAAAACCCCTGAGTTTTCTATCTTTGGACTCGTTAAACAAACATCGAAAGGCCCTTATGGGACCGAACCAATCCTTGCTAGGGTTCGCTAAACATACTCCGAGGGACTCGTCTGAAGGATGAGCTTACATTAGAAAGCATATGTTATCCTCCTCAAGATTGTGTAAAAATAAAAAGGTACTCGCCAGAAATGGTGGGGGAAATTTTGGGAAAAGGATATGCCTTCGTATTTTTATTAGTGGCAGTAAGTGTCACTCTTGAACATGACACCCCCTGTTCGTCATTTGAATCCGGGTTGGAAAATCCATTTGTCTTTCGTCTAACTTTCTACAAGGTCACATATTGGGTCGTCTTTGAGTCAATTCTGCCAAGACCATTGTCGTGTCATTCATATGTTCAAGAGAAGTCCAAACAAGCCCTCCATTGAGTTGGCCATCTGCAGTTGTTAATTCTTACCATGTCGGCCTTCCCTATGTCAGTTTCAAATCATATTTGTACTTTGACTTACCCTAAAATCTGTTACTCATTTCGTGTCATTGATGGGGGATACATCAAGGCCCTCCTGTGACAAGTCTTTTTCTGTCGAATCCAACTCATTATCTGGGAATAAGACTTAGAAATAATTTAGTAACTTAGAGCCTGCATGCCTTAATGGTAGGTATCTTCGCTTTCGACAGTGGATTCACATCATTGGTCCCTAATCGAGAGATTCTGCTGAGTGTTTGACTTGACTTCATTTATTCACATTCGTTCAGATTGTACTTAGGTACCTTGGGAGTCATTGACATAAATGGTGATTTCCCTCGCACTTGATAACAGTTTTCATCAATGACCGGTAATCAAGTGGTTTCTACCATGTTCGACTTTGACACATGTAATCACATGGCTAGATTCGTACTTTCAGACGACGGGATTGAAGACCCTGGATCTCATCTTTTTGGTCCAGGTTGTGCTAGAGTATTTATGATTTGCATTGACACATAGATCCACTTTGTATGTCGCATGGCTATGTCCTAATCTAAGTCTTCTAACATAGATCCACAATGTATTCCTAGTGGCTATGTAGCATTTTGATGACATGGATCCACGGTGTATGATTGGTGGCCATGGCATACATTTGTGATTTCATTCATTTGTGGTCTGAGCATGGGAATTCCTACCTCAAAACGGGTATTATATTCTACAGATGCTTGATTGTTTGCAGGTTTCCGATTAGGTGCGATCCTTGTTTCTCACACACACACACACATTTTGCAAACTATTTCGTTTGTCACGAGTTCCATCCTTGTACTTTGGGGCGCATTCAGTTACACATTATTTTTGTCACTCTGGTGATGTCTCTACAGTTATGTGTTCAGGCTCTCATAAGGACCTTTTGAATGAGAAAAGTGGTTGTTGTCTTCTTCTACAAAACATATTTTTAATATGAGTTCACAGGCTGCATATATTGTAGGGTGCGAGAACCTTGATTCTCGCAGGCTACTCTATACTTGGATTGCGAGGGGTTCACACTTTTCTCTATAAGTAGGGTGTGAACTTGCTTCAAATATTAAAAGGAAGAAGAGGTTACAAAGGTTGTAGAAGAGGATCTTCTAGAAAATGAGTTGGCATTCACATGGTTGGCATCCTACTGATTTCTTAGATTTAGTGGGATCATCCTCATCCCTTTAACTATCTCTCCTTCTCCTATATAATGAAAAGTTTCTCAAGGAAGAGGTTAAGAAAGATTGAATAGAGAATTGATGAAATAATAGGTTCAGAATTGTGTGAGGAATCCTATTTGAATTGATGCTTGAGACCTCCATTTGTCCATCAAGCCATAGTGGATCTTCTTCATGCAAGCGCAGAGCAAGTGTGTGTGTTGGAATGAAGGACGTCGAAAGGAAGCTTGCGACATCAAGGAAATCCGGTTGTATATTCTAATTTCATTTAATATAATATAGTGGCATGTCCCTTTCCCATAAAATCACTCTTATTTTATTACATGACTCCTTGATCACATGTTTAGGTCTTCATTGAATGTATTATTGTTGTTTTCAACTTGGTCGATTTGTGTCGCTGTAGATCTGATATCACAAGGCTACCAAAGTGAAGAAGGGACAACAAAGACATAAGGAAGCGATATCTAAAGGTTCGTCACTTATTCCTTCTTCAATGACAAATTCAATGATTGTAACTTAGGGAAAGCGCATGTCTTGTCCTGTTTTGTTCTAGATCTAGGTGGATCTAGGGAGATCTATTAGTGTCTGCATATACCAATTTATCCTATAACAACAAGGGATCTAGGGAAGTAACATTGGTGACTGTCACCGTGTGATTTTTTTAAGGTGATGAATATGTAGAGGGGGTATCACAACTATGGTGGGATTGCATGCTTGACATAAGCCAAATGTTGATATATCGAGGGTTGTAGACTGTGGTGGGGGGTAAAATTTCCTTAGGGAAATGAACTGGAGAATTGGGGTGATTTGGGGGCATATCCTCAGACAGTCTATCCATGGACCATGGAGGGGTGGGAAGTGACTCAGGTTTAGGGAAGGTGATGTGGACAATATCTGGAGAAGGAATAGGGGGAATCACTTGCATCACAGGAAGTGAGGTGGTTGGAGGATTTTGAATAAGGGCCATTTGACGATGCCTGTATTCAATGGTCATAGGACATTGGTATGTGAAATGATCAAGTGATTCACAAAGAAAGCAAGGACACCTTGTCCATTCATGGACTAAGGTCATGATGTAGTGGATGTCAGTGAAGTGAGTACTAGATGACGTGAGTGGAGAGGGGTCTTGCTAAAATATTTGACGTATAGACGTTAGTCTCTACCGAAACTAAGGTAGTGCAGGGAAATGGTGAGTGTAGTGGACATACTATGAACAGATGGAACATGCAAATTTGTTTTGCATCCCTTTGTTTCCCATAGTAGGGGACACAGTGGGAGTACTAGGTGTGCTTACTGAAGTGATGAGGGAGGTGGTTTCTTGAGGGAGTTGGATCAAATTGCATAACTCAAGGAGAGAGGGACATCTATTAGTGGGGTGTTCCTCTTTCTCGCATAGTGCGCAAGGGGCTTTCTCAGGGATGGAGTGGAGTGGTGGGATGTTTCTTCTTCTTTCTACCCCCAGCCGTCAAAGTGGTGCTGGAAAGTGGGGGTGAGGGTGGTGTGGTTGGAGTTAGTACTAGAATCTGCATCGGGATTACCTCTGTTTGGGGAGGGAGTGATGGTTGAGGAACCATCGCATGTGGGTGGAGATACCATACCGGAATGGCCAACACCATGTTGGGGAGGGTAAGCATTGCGACTACCTAGAAATATTGTACTCCCCGTGGGAGGTAGAAGAAGGGAATTTTAGTAATTGCTTGGGGGATTGTCTTCCAAATCAGGATTTGACTCCAAGGGAGGGTGAAATCGGGGGTAAGTGGCATCATAGGGTTCTCAGGTAATTCTCGAGGTAGGATTTCTTCAACTGGTGGGAATTTGAGGGGTAGAGAAGACTCTATGGGAGGAATGGTATCTCCAGTTTAAGTTCCATTGGAAGATATGCCACACACTTGTTCTAAGGGGTGTATGAGCGGTGGTGCTCCATGGTATGCCCCTAACAAAGATGGATATTTGAAAATTTTGAGACCCATATCCATGAGTGGATAGGCATCGAAACTGGCATGAACAAGAGGTAAGATGTTTTCAATATTGGAGGAGTGGTTAGGCTCGTAATGTGAAACATGGTCGATGGTGATGATCTTTCCGTTGTGGGGGAACATCATCATTCAAAACAAAGAAGAGGTCACGGCCTTCATAGTGTACATGTAGCTATGCCCAAACAAGATGTTGTAGTCAAGTGGGGCGTCGATAAACTCAATTTCAATTAGGATGGTTTTTCCTCTGAGTTCAATGGGAACATTTTGAAAGATCCCTTCTGGAGAGGATGGTCATCCATCATAAGCTCTTAAAGTGATGGCAGATGGAATTAGCTTGGGGGAGTCAAGTTTCTGCCATACGATTTTGGACATGATGCATGTGGATGCACCTTCATCAATGATACATCGATGAACTTTGATGTTCTGAATCTTGACTGGTATCTGGAAAGATACCAAAGTGGGAAGATGAGGTTCCCCACAATCTAGATCAAAGGTGATGAGTCTAGTATTAGCACGGTCGACTACCCCTAAGGTGGAAAGAAGTGATTTTTGTTGAGTGGGACACATTTGGAGGACCTCCAATACTGACATGGTTGGATAATATTGCGCCAAGTCATCAACCAGATTGTAATTGCATGCCTCCCTAGCTTCAGGTTTGTTGACATTTCATCTCAATGGGATGAGGAATACAAATGGGGGGATCAGGGTTAGGGTGTGGAATCATCAAGGGTTGTCCGAATGTGGCTGTATATGCTTCTAAATTGGTGGGAGTAGACTCAGCGGGTGCGTTGTACCGACGACTGCGCTTTTGCAGAAAAATTTCTTCTTCGCTAGTGAGGAGGATGTTGCGATCCACCAGATTCCCAAGGTTTTAATACTGTCCCATTTGTGGTGGGACAGGATGTATCTCTTGATAGGTATTCATCACACCTTGGTGTGTAATAGGGTTTTGAAAAACCACCGGGAGTGGTTGTTGCAAATATTGTTGTGGGGTCTGCTGGGGGACAGGTGGTGCATTTATGGAATATTTCATCTATGTGAAGTCAATAGAATGACCATGCTCACTGCAAAGAGCACAAGGGAAGTTTTTCCTAAGGTTGTTGTTGTTTTTCCTCCCTTGGCATTTGTTGTTATTTCCCCCTTGGGGGTTCTAGTTCCCCTGATTTTGGTTTCCCCCAACATGATGGTTATGTTGGGAGTTGTTCCCCCCTAGTCCTAGGTTATTATTGTTTCGGTTTTTTCCTTTATTTTTGGCATTATTCAGCTGATGGGCCAGATTTTCCATATTCAATTGTTCAAAATTTTGAAATTTCTGAATGGGAGAGGGCTAAACAAAGTTAACCCCGACATGTGGTTTTCCTTGTGGAGGAGCAATGGGATGTGGATGACCAGGAAATGGGAAGTACAGATTATTTTGTGGTAATGACCCATAGGGTGCATAGGAAGGCGTAGTGCTTTCACTAGTGCTCAGGGTATAATATGAGGTAGAGGGGGTACCATAACTTTGTTGAACAATCGGGCACATCATAGGTACCGACGAGGGTCCACTCATGGGCAGAGGGAGGACAACAGGGTATGGCAACTGATAAGGGGGGGGAGGGTAATAAAGGGTTCCTCCATACATTGGTGGATATTGGGGTGTACTATACATGGGTGGTGGTTGGATGTATGGGTGGTGTGTTGTGGTACCATTCAATCCATCCGTTGAGTGAGACATCCCAGGTTTGTCCTGGCCGAATGGTATGGGTATTGGGGCATCAGGTAGTACTGTGTATAAGTATCCTCACTTTGCATAAATGAGGTCATATTGTTGAGCCTTGTCGATGGCTTCCTCTTCAGTTTGGGGGAAGGTGGAGGCCACGTCTTTGGCAAGGAGAGGGACAAGTGATCTAAGAAACCAATCGAGGCATTGTTCTTTGGTTGTTTCTTCTTTTCATAAACTATGTAGTCGATGCCATTCGTGAATGTGGTCGGCGATATGTGTGGATGAGGTTTGTTTAAAATTAAAAAGTGGTTTGAAACCATTGTCATGATGAACTGTTAGTTAAAATAAGGTTAAAAATGTTTTGTCCAATTATTCAAAAGTCACATGGGACCCTGATTTTTCGTCCAGATACCACTTGGTTGATGGACCTGTGAGTGTGCGCTGAAATAACATTAATCAGACGAAATCGTCAATGATGTTGTTTGAAGAGAACCATAAGTGGAAGGTCACAATATCATTGGTGGGATCTTCTCCCGCAACTTGGGAATGTCCGAAGGTATTTTGGTAGGCATTGAAGGCCATGTGGGGTCATGCAATATAGGATCATTCATGAGCTTACTCAGATTCGATATGTTGAGGGAGGCCAAATATGATATGTGGAGTGTTGGTTCAGGATTATTGCTAGCCATGGTTTGAGTAGGTAGTGGACCTGACACTTGAGGGGTGTTTGGTGGGGGTGTACTTCTCCCTTGGGAATAAGTGTACCCTCCGCCTCCTTGTGAAGGAGAGCTAGTGGATGGGTGACCTTGGGTAGTGGAACCAAGTAAAGTGGAACCATGTAAATCTGATCCCAAAATGGTAGCACTCACAGGTGTGTGAGATGGTTGGGTTGGTGAGTTGGTGAAACTAGAAAATCCTCCTAGGATAGGAGGGAGATTTTGCAAGCATCTAGAATGATGGGGATTTTGTGGGTCCCCTATGATGTCCTAATAGCAAAGTGGAATGTGTGCAAAAAATGGTGATGAGAGAAGAAAATGAACAAGAGACTTGTATAATATGGACCTTCACAATATATCTCACAATCGCATGTAATCAAGAGAGTATCATACATAAGTCAATTGAAAATAAGCGTACATATGGGTAGGTGGATTTTTTCTTTGTGGGAGAACAGAGAAAACAAATGCTTGTGTCTTGTAGAGATGTAATGTCCTTCCTCTCAAATAGCACTAGACCTTCCAATAAGACTCAACAGTGGGGTCTGAAGCCACTGGAAGAGGAACTAGTGAAGGATGCAATAATCAATTATAATGAGGGGTAGAGGGTGCATATCCTGAAAGAGCTGGCGATATTTCCCAATTGCCACACAAAATCCGATCAAGGTGAAATTGCAGCCCAAATTTTCCACCTGGGTAGATGTCCTAAAATTGGCCACTAGGTACCTCGGTCAAAGTGCGACATTTAGATTTTCGGCCTTAGAAATGGGTCACGTGATGGATCCCTTCCAAGAGGTGGGTGCCTCAAGGGGGCATGCACAGAACAACCAGACCTCAGCCTTCGATCCTTCATGGGTATCTCCCTGCCTTATGGTGTTAGGAACACTTGACTTGGAGGATTTTAAAGTTCCCTATTTTTCAACTTCTAATGTTTGAAGATGTGAGAACTAGATAATAGAGGGTTATTTTGATGCCTACCCCCTAGATCCTACCTAGACTAAAAATTTGTTTTGGCACCTCCTATGGAGGAAAACTTAGTGAGTTTTTAGAAAATTTTTAGATGTGGTTGTTTGAGAGATTGGGGGTGTGAACCAATCTCATTTGAATTAAGTGGGTGTGGGTAATTTCTCCAATAAAATAGTGGGATGTTTTGGAATCCCTTAGGAGGAAACCTACTACAACCTCCACAATTTGAGATGAAATTACGTGAGTGAGAAAGTGATCAAATGTGTCAAATTTTTAATAAGTTAGGTGTCACCTTGCAGCATGTGGCCTTCGTGTGGTCCTTACAAGTCTTGATTACCTATCTTACTAGATGCCATTGGTACAACCTTGCGAAATTTTAAAGTCCCTAAAGAACTAACATGTGGACATTTGGGTCAATACCAATCCTTTAAACTCTCCAATGTGATTTAATCTAAGAAAGCTTTCAAAAAACTATCCTATATTGTGAGCATGTGGGCATGTATGGGACCATTACAATAATATTTAAACTCCCCTAGTGATGTAACCTAATAAAGTAGCTTCAAAAGCTATCTAATCTTTGCAACATGTGGGCATGTATGGGCCCTTGCAAATTTAAGTTGTTTTTTAAAAAGAAACTAAGAGGATCCCTAGGGGGGATTTGTCCTCTCCTAAATATTTTGTTTTAAGGGAGATGAAATCTTCCCTCAATAGATTTTTTTGATTCTCAAGATCACTCTATGGTGTGAGATGAGAGCATACTCAATGATTGAAGTTTGATTTCTGGTCCCAATGAAAGTGTTTATATATGTGATAGTAAATGATTTCAACTTAACTTTTACAATCAAAACAAGCCATCCATGTGGAAAATGAAAGAAAAAGAGGATAAGTATGGTTCTTTTTAACCTCCTAAGTTCCTATGTTTTGACTAAACCTTCATGTGAAGAGGTCATCTAAGTGTGGTTCATTTACAAATTGCATAAGAACAAGATTTTGAAGGCTAGGGGCCTTCAAAAATCACAAAAAACTCTTACAATTTCAAGAATCTGGACAGATGCGTGGGTTACAATTTAGACAGAGGCGTAGTGGGCGAAAAATGCATAGTGGGCACACCATGTGCAGAGTTCACAATGAACATAACACCTTTGGGCACAATGTGTGCAGAATTCATAGAAAAACATGACATTGTGACCACAAAATTCTCGGAATGTGTGTCTATGGGCCAAAATACCCGTGCACATTATGATATGCATTGGGCATGAAAATTTTAAGTGGAATTATCCCCTTCCAGCTCCAAATCAATCTTTTTTCAGGTCAGGCTAGGTCATTTATGATCCCTGCAAAGAAAATGAGCTAAAAAGAAGTGCTCAAACAACCCAAATAGGGAGGAAATTGATACCTTGTCCCCATTATGGTCGCCAATCTATTGTTTTCTTTTCGTCATTCCAATGAGCAAAAGAAGGGCACCTGCAAGTCTTGTTGGGTGTGGTATATAGGACAGAGGTTAGTGTATGAATAAAATGACTCAATCACATGAAATAAACAAACAACTAAGATAATAATAACTAAAGAAACAAAACTAAAATGCATAAGGAAATTAGAACCAAAATCAATCAAACAATTGACGAATATTCATGCCACCAATGGAGAAATTATATTAGTGGGAAAACACCAAAGAGAAAGGGGAACTTATGGATCCCCTCTTCCTCCTAGGGTGGGATCTTGAGTCCCCTATGTGAGAGCTCTTCTTACAAATGACAAACTACAAAGTAAATGGTGAAGAAATCCAAGCTTATTCCCTCAAGAGGTGAGGTGAATAGCTTAATGAGATGATGCTAGTATGCTCCAAGAAGGAAAGAGGTTCCTTGTAGGAGAATAGAGGTAGCATAACAATACAATGCGATTCTTGAATTCATAATGCACCCATGGCC
>JASDQU010283642.1:0-14556 GCA_032191745.1 Picea mariana
ACCAAGGGGGATTTGCAGAGCCATCGTCCGCTCCCACCATTTTATCATTTTACATCTTATCTCCCGCACATCCATCCCATTCCCCTAGTCCGACCATTAGGATGACCTTTTGAGGGTTACACTTTGTCTTGTGGGAAGAAGGGGCTAAAGGCCCAGGGGGTAAAAGCAGCTGGTAATAGATAAAATCCATAGGAAATAAAACCTAGAGATGCTTCGCCCAGGGGATCCCCGAGAAGGCAATAAAAATCCTCTCAATAAGAAACTAAAGGGACCCTAAGAAAAATAATAAAACAAGACCTAACCAAGAGGATGGGAGGTCTCATCACGAGCCGACCCATTATGCTCATAGGTATCCAGCAGTATGACATTGTCATCATCTGGTCACCACGCCAGGGCAGTGACCTTTGGTTGCATGGCCAAGGGAAAGGGGGTATCATCACGAGCTAGCCTTATCATCTTTGCAAAGATACCAGTGGGTAACATTGTCAGCTCTGGTCACCACGCCAAGGCAGTGTCCTCTGGTCAGAACTTGAAGTAAAAAAAGAAAGAAAAGAAATAAAAGAAAAATAAAGGCAATAAAGGGCTCAGAAAAAATGCATCCATGACGGGTACAACTCGCCTCCTACAAAGGCACCCACAGACAACACCTGCCCTTGGTCTTACTTTGACTGGACATCCCTAAACCATATCACCTCATAAAACATGGCTTGAATGATCTTCTAAGGAAACTTTCCTTATCTTGTGGGTATTAGCCCAATAGGTTATTCTGTTGGTCTTCTTCAACTTTGTATAGTAGATCTGTGTAATATTTTTTAGCTCTTAGATGATATGCTAGGGATTTCATGCATGTATTTGATAAATTTAATGATGAAATATGATTGACATTGCTATGATCCCTAGGACTGATGAGCCCATGGAGGGCGTATTCTTTGATGTGCAGGACCATACCCGGAGGACAGGTACCAGTGGACCGGTACACATGGGGATATGATTAGTTCGGACCTCCATGGGGCTGAAGAGCCCATCAGATGGTTGCTAGGATGGCAGAGGCAGGACAACGTCGTGATGAGCCATTGCATGAAAAAGACAGAGGGACGTTCCACCAGGACACCATAGCAGAGCTTGGCCTAGGGGGGATCACCCACTGCAGATGGGACGATGGCTTTTGATGGACAGGACGTCACCTGAGGCAGCTGGACGTTTTCTGGAGCATGTGGCAGTGTGCTGGGATCATTTGGCATGTGTGGCAGCTTGCAGGATCCCCAGAGGGGCCAACGTTTTGCTTCTTGGATGCTGATCTTGCCCAAAAAAGGCCAACGTCTCCCTTAGAGAGGCCTGACATCTCCCTTTTAGCTCATAATTATGAAATTTTTAGCATTTAATGTGAAAAACAGTGTAATATTGTTAGTCAGCCTTGTCGACTGTTTTAATGACCTATTTTTGTAATTAAAGGTCATAAGATTGGTATAAATAGAGGACGTTGAGCCTCATTTTAAACATAAGACAACTCACTCTCCTGTGAGAGGATCATTTTTAGTCTTTTGTCTTGGTATTTGCTCTTGGAGTTAAGGCGCTACACTTGTGGAGAATCATTCTTGGCATATTTATGGTGTTTTCTATCATTGGAAGGTTTACAACTAGGGTTTGATAAGCTCTTCATTGATTTGTAAGTGTATTTTTCATACAAAACTTTTTAATTGAATGGTTGTAGGTTAAATTTCTTACATTTATGGTTACATTGTTATTATTTTGCTTAATCATTGAAACCCTAGGTAGCAAGCACACAAGTAGGTCCTTGCTTCATGTCCCCATGATAGAAGACTTGTTTTAGCCATTGATTAAGGAGAATATAGCCTAGTCGTTGCTACACTAATTCCCCTTTTTCTGAGTTAGTTTTGAAACATAAATTGAAGAAGGAAGACGTTCTAGGCCTAATTGAGTTTACACCTAGGGTTTTGACCTTTAGGGTTTGAAAGGCCTTGTCTTTGCAACACTTTTCATCCCTAGATTCATGTTTTGAAGCTAGCCGTTTTTGCCAAGGATTTTTAAGGAAAGAGGGAGGAGCACGAGGCCTTGCTTAAGCAACACCAGAATGAGCCTCCTCCCATTAGGGTTTTGACTTTGTGGCCCTGCCATTGCAGCACTAGAAAGCCTAACCCTCTTGTCCTTGAATTTAGATTCTCCTGAAACTTTAGCCTTGCTCCTTGACTCCATAATACCCTAAGGCACTAGTCTAATTATCCAACGTTGATTCTATTGTGTTAAAACAACCTTCTCAAACCTCTTAAATTTGAAACCCTAACTAACCCTAGCGTCTTACTAACCCTAATTTGATGATGACGTCATGCCTATTTTGAACCTTTGGATGGTATAAAAAGTTGCGGCTAGGTCATCTAATGATAGATATTGATGTGTAGATTATTGTCATTGGCTAATTTGCAAAACATCCACCTCTTTGCCTATCAAACTAACCCTAGAACTAGGCTAACATCACCTCTAGTATAATGACGCAGCAACCTTTGCATGTGAGCATATTAATGATATTTAATGCGTTGTGATAATTCAAGGATTGATTTTATACATTGAATGCTATATCATTTCCAGTGTTATTGAGAAGTAATATTATAAGCCATAGTTATTTTTTGCAATCATTGACTTCGTCAATAATTACTGCTATATGTGCTCATATATAATAAAGATAGTCATTAATTTATAAAGTACTGACCACTATTGCACATTTTTAGTTTTATTGTTGCCTTGTCTCGCAAACAGGTGCCTATATTGTGGTTTATCTTCTCTTTGACTATCTTCTTGGCGGTAATCTGTGAAGGGAAAAGCTACTTTAACCTCTTGAGCCTTAATCCCTTGACCCTTTTCCTTTCAACACCCTAGATTACCTAGGGACGTCTCCCTTGGGTTTAGCCACCCTAAATAGAAAGAGCCCCCCATCGAGGTGACAGTGGGTGGGGAAGCTCCTGTTACGCCAGTTTGACTCTTGCCTTCAAGCTACTTAACCTATACTACAAACTGAGTGATAACATATCCATTTCAGAGTATCTCATTAAATGGAGGAAACTACCGGCTGAAGATTCCACTTGGGAAGATGAGTATTTTATACAGAAGCATCCAGAGTTACTCAAGCGTTGCAGACAACACTTGTCTCAAGGGGAGGGGCATGTTAAGCCCAAAATAGTGACCCATTACCCCTTAATTGGGGCATATTATATTAGTAATGTTATTTTATTTATGTTGGCTTTAGGCCATTAGTTGTAATTGTACCTCCTAGTCTCCTATATATACCAAGGAGACATTTTCATTTTGAATCATTTTGGAATTGTACATTTATGTGGGCATAAGGAGGTTTCCCCCTCGAAGAGGCTTATTATCTAAATTTATCTTTTTTTCAAGGCGTTGAGTACTTATTCTGAGGTTTTTCTATGCTATATTGATATTTGGTTCTTACTAAACTCGTTCTGGAATATAAAAGACTTCTTTGAATTTCTTCAGAAAGTATTATGCTTGCCTTTGTCATGGGTTTACACTTGACATGGGTTAAGAGGAGATCATGCCAATACAGAGAGATAAATTTAGCTTAGTATTGTTGATCGACAATTGGTTAGTTAGTATATTATTTATTTAATATGTAGATTTGTGAATGAATAGTGATTACATCGTTTAAACGTTAATTTTCTTTGTCTATTTTCGTCATATCATTTACAATCTTGTTCATTCATTGTTTATTAGTTTTTTAATTAGAGTACTAATAATAATTTTGTTTATTTTAAATCTTGTTTAGATCTACTATCTTAAAACAATTATTTTTCACAAGGCTTTGCTTAAAGCTTGTAAATTGTTTATAACCTTTGTACATGAACATTGTTAGTTGATCATTTGTAATTAAAGTGTTGATTGATAGATTTGTATCTTTAGTTAATCCACATATTTTAGTTTTTTTAGGATCTTAGTTGGCTAATGGAGCCATAAAACCCGTCAGGGTAGATTATACCAAACAGCTTGGGTTAAATAGACAACCCCGGACTGTATCTGCCCTTCCCGTTGACGGTGTGTCATAAACTCCTGTCAACAAGCCCTCGTCTCTATAACGACGAAACATCATGGAAAATATAGCATCCTCGTGGCAACAAAACCTTTTCATTTGTGTTTTTCCATGAACATTTGTCTATATAGCGACAAACAATCGTGGAAAATATAGCATTTGCATGGCAACAAAAACTTTTCATTTGTGTTTTTCCATGAGCATTTGTCTATATAGAGACGAAAAATCGTGGAAAATATAGAATTCTCGTGGCATAAAAAAATTTCATTTGTGTTTTTCCATGAACATTCGTCTATATATCAACGAACAATCGTGGAAAATGTAGCATTCTCATGGCAAAAAAAAAATTCATTTGTGTTTTTCCACGAACATTCGTCTATATAGCGACGAACAATCATGGCAACTATAACATTCTTGTGGCAACAAAAACTTTCCATTTGTGTTTTGCCACGAACATTCGTCTATATAGTGACGAAAAATCATGGCAAGTATAACATTCTCGTGGAAACAAAAATTTTCCATTTGAGTTTTGCCACGAAAATCCATCTATATAAGGACGAAAAAATGTGGCAACTATAAAATTCTCGTGGCAACAAAAAATTTTCATTTGTGTTTTGCCACGAACATCCGTCTATATGACGATGAAAAATCGTGGCAACTATAGCATTCTCGTGGCAACAAAAACTTTTCATTTGTGTTTTGCCACGGACATCCGCCTATATAGCGACAAAAAATCGTGGCAAGTATAGCATTCTTGTGGCACCAAAAACTTTCCATTTATGTTTTTCCACGAACATTCGTCTATACAATGATGAAATATCGTGGAAAATATAGATTTCTCGTGGCAACAAAAAAAATTCATTTGTGTTTTTCCACAAACATTCATCTATATAGCGACGAACAATCGAGGAAAATATAACATTCTTGTGGCAACAAAAATGGATGTTTGTCACTACATAGACGAAGGTTTGTCACTATATAGACGAATGTTTGTAAAAACAAATGTTGCAACAAATGCTTACCAAATGAATGACATGTGGTAGCCATATTTCGTCGATATTGCCACGATGAGTTATGGGTCATCGATATAGCGATGAAAAATGATCCATGAAAAATAAGACCCGCTTTCGTGGAAAGTTCAACGAAAATGTGTCGCAGTAGCAACGAAAAAGCGTGGCAAATTTGTTCATATTTAGTGGTGGAGGTTTCTCCTTGGGAACATCCCCTAATTGAGGAATTGGTTTACCCAATAAGGCACTATGACACCCCTCCCATATCTAAATTTGACAAGTTATATAATAATTTGTTTATTTTGAAAATGGGGAATTTGATGCACATGTTTGGGTGGTTCATTTACTAGATATGGATTACTTGGCATGATATTGTGACTTGTGGACCCTTGGAGGGCGTACTTTTTTGTCCTTGATAGGTGAAATCTTGATCATGAAGGCACAAGGTCACTTGGACCTTCATTTGGGGCATGAAGCCCACAGGTTGGATGATGTGCCCCCTTCTCTTTGGACACATGGATGATGACCGTTTCCTTTGGATGCATTAGAATACACCTTGGAGAAGGAGACTATCCCTCCCTTTGCTCAATGTTTGTCCTTGGAGGCTCAAAACGTCATATCCTAGGGCATGGCGTCACACTTGGAGAGTTAGGGTTTAGTGGTGTTGGATGGCTTGATGATTACTTGGAACATTTTGACGAAGGAAGACACTTGCACATGAAGATATGGCCTTTGGAGTTCCAACGTCTCCCTCAAGAACCTCAATGACTTGCTCATTATTACAATATGAAGTGAGAATTCATAATCTACTCCTTAACCTCACTTGAAGAAGGATCTAGTTTATATAGCTCAACTCTAAACTAAAAACTAGGAGAACAACCAATCACATAATCACATAAGTATGATAGGTGTCATTTACATAGAAGCTAGGTGTCTTTATCCTAACAAACTAGAATAAACCAATTTTTAAAAGTATTTATACTAGAAAATACTTAGACTATAGAACTTTAGGATTATGAGGCTAACAATCCCCCCTTTAATCTGTAAGCATGAGCAAAATAAGCTTATGCTCTTGAAGATCCCCTAGTTCCTGTTTTGTTCATTTCATCTAAATGAACATCTTTGAGAAGTTGTCTGGCCCACTTTGGATTCTATGTTGAGGGGATTGAGGATCTGAGTCACCATTATTGTTGAAGAGAGGATTTTCAAAAAATGAGGCTCTTCTTTCATCTGAAATATCTGAGGTTGGAGAAGATACTTTTGAAGATTCAATATCAGAAGAATCTTTTGTCGTTTCATTATCATATGAATCAGAAGAACTTTTTGATAAAGAGATGTCTTCTGGAGTAACAAAGTATTTTTCAAACCAAAATGCTTTCTTTGACTTGTTGAATTTACCTTTACCCTTAGTGTTTTTCTTCTCTAAATGACTAAGGAGATGGTTAATCTCATCTAAACTATTACTTTCAGTTTCATAAAAAATTACACCTCTACTGACAATGAATTTTCCACCTGAAAGCAATCTATACCCTTTATTTTCATCAAAGTATCCAATGAAGGTACACTTCATACTTCGGTTTTCTAATTTAGTCCTCTTTTCCTTAGGAACTAAAGCACAACATGTTGAACCAAAAACCCTAAGATGATTTACCTTGGGTTTAAAACCATACCAAGCTTCATAAGGTGTTTTTCCATCTAAAGCTGATGTAGGTGATCGATTTCTGAGATAAACTACAGTATGGACTGCTTCAGCCCAATATTTTGTGCTCAACCCTTTAAACTGCATCATAGATCTTGCCATGCCCATGAGAGTTCTGTTCATCCTTTCAGTAACTCCATTCTACTGTGGAGTATAGGAATTTGTCAGTTGCCTCTTAATTCCATTGTTTCAACAATAATCATTGAATTCAGTTGAAGTGAATTCACCTCCATTATTAGTTCTCGAATAAGCAACCTTTTCTCTAGTTTCATTTTCAACCATGTGTTGAAAATGTACAAACTTTTCAAAAGATTTAGACTTTGCTTTTAAAAATTATACCCATGTCATTATAGTGTGGTCATCAATGAACAATATAAAGCATCGGCATCCACCGAAAGAAGATTTCATTGGACCACATACATCACTATGAATCAACTCCAAAGACTTTGTTGCTCGCCATGAGCTGGTTGGAAAAGATTCTCGCTTTTGCTTGCTTAAAATACAAGCTTCACACTTGGAATTTCTTTCTTGAAAGTTGGTAAACCATTTACCAAATCTTGGGACTTAAGTTTCAAGAGGCTTTCAAAGTTTAAGTGACCAAATCAAAAATGCCATAATCTAAATGAAGACATTTTGGAATTCACTGTTGCTTCAACCTCTTCCCTTCTTTGGATGACTTTCCCATTCATTCTTAGTAACTTCACATCTTCATATCTAGTCATTATTGTTTTCAAGTTATCCTTCTCAGACTTAATCTTCACCAAACCATCTTGCATGACAATTAGATGTCTAACGTGTCTGATTGTGACTAAGGATAAAAGATGGTACATGCCAAACATTTGAAATCCATTTTCACCAATTCCAGGGTGAAAAACTTTCATTGAACCTTTTCCTTGAGGTATATGAGTTGTATCATCAGCTAAATAAATGGGGTTTAGTTGAACATCTTTATAATTCCAAAAATAGTCTCTGCAATAAGTCATATGTTGAGTAGCTCCTATGTCCAATATCCAATCATTTTCAAATGAATCTACATGTTGAACTGCTGAAAAAATATATTCATATTCATCATCCTGATAATCTTGATCTTATGCATATTGCGCTGACTGTTGAAAGTTTGAATTTGATGTCTGCTTAAAATTTGGGAAGTGTTCATTGTTGGTAAGACAATTTGATGCATAATGACCCATCTTTAAACATATTTTACATCTTACTTGATTGAAATTTTTGCCTCTTCCTGACTATGCATTACTATTGTGAGTATTACTTTGAAAATTTTGTTGATGAAAATTGCTACGACCTCTACCTTGACCATGACCTCCGCCACGACCTCGATTAGAAGACTGATTCTAAAAATTTCCAAAATTTGATTTTCCTCTTCCTTTAGAACTTTTAGCTTTAGTGAAAACAAGATCTTCTCCTGACTGTTTTTGTTTTCCAAAGGATTTTCTATGTTAAGCCAGTAATTCACTAAGCGAATCAAAAGTTACAGTTGATAACTTATCGATTGTTTTCAAAGTCTCAAGAAAATGCTTATAAGATGGAGGCAATCCATTTATTACAATGGAGACTAGAAAACTATCTTCAAGTTTAGAAAAAACGCCTTTGATGATTTCCAAATGAATGTTCTTAATCATTGAAATGTATTCTAATACATCACCATTGTCAGCTAATATTTGTTTAAGCAATTTCATTTGTAGATCAACTCTTTGAGATGCAACAGGAGTATCAAAAATCTTCTTTAATAGATTCCAAGCAGACCATGCATCTTTGGAGTTCTCAATATGAACAAACATGTGTTCAGTTACAGAAGAATGTAGCAAAGAAAGTGCTTTTTCATCTTTCAAATTCCATTTGGCTAAAGAAGTAGCATCGATGGGCTTAGTTGGAGCAGTATCACCATCACATATATCACACCATAATTCATTATAAATCAAAGTGTTATGCATGTGCCGACTCTGAGATTTGTAATTCTTGGGTCCGTCTAACTTGTATGATTCTGTGAATAAATTGATTAATTTAGACATGATGTACGTTGCAAGATTGTAAGAGAATAATCCACAAATTTCCTAAAGAGAGACGATAGGCACCAAAAAAGGACTACTCAATCCATGCGAATAAAAAGAGCTTTTAAGGGCTTAGCCTTGACCCTTTAAAAGTCTCGATGAAAAGAAAATAAAAAATTGAGAGAGTATTTTACTAGAGTCTTCTCAACTTCGGAGCATCAAACTTACAATGAAAATCTCTCTTACAAAAATATATATCCTTTTACATCTTTTACAAAAATACCCAATAGATCCCCTTGAGCTAAAGTCATACATGTAGTAATAATAATAATAATAAAACCATTTTTTTTAAAGAAATTTCTCCCTTTAAACTCAAGGAATTAATAATCCCAAAATGAAAACTTCTCTAAATCGAGAGATGTCGAAGAGGACTACCCACATGTATTCAGCGAGGATGTTGCTCCAGATGGCCCCGAATCTGATCTTATAATCCAGGTCTCTATGCCCACTGGGGTTTGAACCATTTGACCACAACCCAGTAGACTGTTTAGCATAGCCTTTTGCTAATATTTTTGCACATGAAACCTGTCAAACTTGGCCAAGAATCCGATCTCTACGTCTATTACTGCAAGCATTGCGGTTCTCATGTCCTCATCACAGATACACAGTTGCGGAAAATGCCTAGATGAAAGACGATCTCAAACAGATTGAAACTTGAGAAGATTCTCGCTTTGGTTGCGCTTTCACTCCAGAATGGCCTACACAAGCCTCCACGTCATGTCTGTTGGTTCCTACCTTGCCAGGGACTCAAACTCCAAACCTCGAATCTCGTTCCTCAATGAAGACAGTTCGGAATTCACTTGCAATATTGCAACTTCTTTGAATGTTGTGCCTGCCTGAAAGAAGGGTAAGATGAAAAATGTTTGCAGGAGGGCGCTTGCTACCAAAGCTGTGGAGGGCGCGATATGATACCAAATCCATGGAGGATGCTTGTTGGATGACACTTGATGGAGGGTGGGATATCTTCACCAAATACCAGATCCATAGAGGATGCTTGCTGGAGGGCTCTTGATTGAGGGTGTGATCTCTTCGCCAAATACCAGATCCATGGAGGATGCTTGCTGGAGGGATCTTGATTGAGGGCGCAGAAATCAGTCAGAGAAGAATGCACTTCTTAAAACAGTTATGGTGTCAAAGAAAATCAGCTCCCCCGTATGCTAGAGACTGATCTGATTGCACGATATTATTTCCTCGAACGTGGCAAGCTCACAACAGTTTTAAGCTACCAGATTGTGGAAGACTCGAATGTGGTTGGAACGCTGCAATTGAGGGAGAACTTGGTTGTAACGCTGCCACCTTGGCTCTCTGCGTGGATGCGCCAGAACGGACAATGGATTTATCCTCATATCTGTGAATGCATCAGATATACATTCACCTTTGGTTATGAATTTTCTTCATGTATAAGGAAGAAAGAAGAAAAAAATTTCCTCAGATCAACTCTACCATGTTGATCTTAACCTTGTTGATTGGAATTTCTGAAAAACTTAAAAAAATATATAGAATCTACAATATGATCCAGATTTAACTGATCTGTAGCAATGTTAACAAATGAGCCCCTTTTAATAAAGAGGAAATGGATCTACAATTTATGAATTGGCAGATCTATAAAATTTTACAATTCTTAAAAAAAAATGAAGATTCAATCAATTATTGAATAACAATTGATTGTTGTAATAACACTTTCCTTATTTAAAAAACAACAATAGTTTACCTCAATACTGTTGCTATTGAATTTGAAGAGATACATGTTGATGTTGTGGAGACTTCCTTGCTTCATCAATCCATCACCAATCCTTTCATCACCATTTCACCATGGCTCTGATACCATGTTGACAAAGTGTCCTCAAACACGTAATTTTATTAATAAGGAAAAAGTGATTACAATATGAAGTGAGAATTCATAATCTACTCCTTAACCTCACTTGAAGAAGGAGCTAGTTTATATAGCTCAAATCTAAACTAAAAACTAGGAGAACAACCAATCACATGAGTATGATAGGTGTCATTTACATAGAAGCTAGGTGTCCTTATCCTAACAAACTAGAATAAACTAATTTTTAAAAGCATTTATACTAGAAAATACTTAGACTATAGAACGTTAGGATTATGAGACTAACATAACATTGAATGAAGCATGGAAATATGATTAAAAACAACGTTGAAAAAAAATAGAACAATTTAAAAATAGATGAAAAAATAAGCACTTAAAAAAATTATGTGGATATATTATGGATAATAAGATTTCAAATATAAAAACACAACTTAAAAAGGGAGGGGGGTGCTACCAATAGCACAACTTTTCAAAATGAGGTAAAAAATGTGACCCCAAAAAAAACGAGAAATGTGTAGTATGTTTTGAATTATAATTTGTAAAGGGGGGAATTTAGGAGGTCAGTCTCCCTAATTTTTGTTTTACCCTAAGTATATGGACAAATTGGTTTTACAAGGTCTTGTATAAATAAAGGCCTTGTCACTCTCATTTTAGACATAACACACTTGAGAATTACATATTGTTTTGGCTGAAATTTTCACCCTACTTGGGCAATTCGCACTTTCTCTTTCTTATGCAATTTTTTATGCCACTATATGTCTATTGAAGGAATAACCTAGGCGTTATCTCTTGGATGTCTTGTTCTTGCTCATGTGATGGAATATTCTTGGTAATGAAGGGTTTATCTTGCTATCTCTTGGACTAGGTAAGGAATTTGCGCTATGTGTTGTTTCTTTCTTGGTTGCAAGATTAATTTTGTTAAACTCTTGGAGGAGTATGAGGGCATACACCCTCCACCAAGATCTATCATTGTTTTCATTGAATAAGCTACTTTGCAAAGGTTGCTAGGAGGACTAAAAAGGATTACACCCTATCAGATTTACCTTGTTAGTTGTGTTTTCTCTAGGGAATTAAAATGCTTACACCCCTAGAGAGGTAACACAACTAGCTCTTGCAACAAGAGACCCCATAACCCAATTGATAAGGCACTAATCTAATTTGCATTGGAGAAATAAAATCATTGCATTTGCATGCGTGAATTATTGAGATATTTCAATTGTCTAAGTTGGAATTGATTTCACTTGTTACAAGCATCATTGTGCCATAAGAGCGTCTTGTTTAGTCTGATGATTCTCTTCTTGTTATAAACTAATTTCTACAACCATTAAGGTTGTTGCAAACTCACTCTTTAATAATATTTTACAACTCTTTCTACCGTTGAAAATTGCAAGTAATTGGAGCTAACTACTTTCCTTGTCAAGAGCTTTCATTTGGGTGCTTTGCTTGTGAATTGCAGTGGCTGGAACTTCTTGTTGTAGAAAAAGTTAGCTACAGCCACAAGGTTGCCCTAATATATTGTTGATAACATCTTTTACAACCATATTTTTCCGTCAAAACTTGTGTTTAAGCATTGGAATACTATCTACGTGATTAGTGCTTGATTACCCAATAATTATTTGATGTTTTGGATGGTTAATTTTGCAGTTAGTAAAATCTTTATTTGTTGATCTATATATTTCCATACTACTACAACTTGAGACAACAAGCTTATCTTGTTGATTCCCCATTGATTTAAAGCTTGGTTTATGATTATTTGTTTTGTTCCGGGAAGGGATAACATTGTATTGCAGGTACAAAACACTTGGCAACCTTCTCCTCCTTCACAAGACTATTTTCCAAGGCATTCTCCATATTCAAACTTGATCTACAGGGGTTTCACTTATCATCATATCACTTTTCATCTCAATCCTCCTAGGGTCACTGGGATTCCCCCTTGTGGTGACTCATCATCACTAAAGTGAGGGGAGTATCTATCTAAGGTGACAGTGGGTAGGTACTCTCATAGTTATCACACTTCCGCAGGTTGGGTTGGGATTTTCTTAATCTATAGATTGTGCAATAACATGCTAGACAACAACAGGAGCACACAATGGGACACCTGTGAAGGAATACTTGAAACATTGTCAAGGATGAAGGAAAGTATTCTCAGATCATGTCTTTCATGCTATTGACTATGTGAAATATGGAATTGCTAGTGAAATTGTGGAGCGTATTATTTGAAGATTGGAAACAGAAGTGAGTTTGCATCAGAGAATAGATCGTTCTTTCTAGTGGATTGTATACCTCAAAGTTCATATGGCCAGAAAGGTACTCATGGGGCTACATAATACATATAGTCCTATTGTGTAGAGTGCTCTTCCACCATTGTTGGGTGCAACAGCTCCACAAGGGACTTTTGGATGCAAGAATCGTTGTTAGTGTCTTAAGGTTTTGAGGGTTTGGCTTCAACAAAAGAATAGTTGTTAGTGTCTTTAAGGTTTAAAGGGTTTGGCTTCAATGGAGAATTCTTCATGCATTTGATATGTGTTGATACATGAATGAAGTTGGATCTTTAAATGATGATAACGTTGTTGTTATTTCATCAAGGTAAGAGACCATTGGGATCAACCTCAGAGGATTATGCATATTTTGAAGGGAACACTTTGTTAAAGTTCAGGATAGATCCAAGTAACATGCCAACAATATTCAACCTTACGAGAAGAAAGTTACCATCCTCATTATATTTGAAATATATCACTCCTATATATATGTGATTGTGCATAATCTATACATTAATGTATTTTTAGTTTGTTTTATTTTTAATTCAATCCCTAGAAACAAAGTTACCAACTTAAACTTTAGCCCTTAAAACCCATATTTTTGCATAAAAAACATGAAAATCAACCCCCAAATCAAAAAGTGGTGCTACCGATAGCACCATTTTTTGTAACCGGGTCAAAATTACAACTTTTTTCAAGCATGGGCTTAAATGATCAAATGGTTATTTAGACAAACTTTAAAATCAACCCCCAAATAAAAAATGGTGTGGTCGGTAGCACCACTTTTTCCAATAAGGTCAAAATTACAATTTTTTTCAAGCATGGCCTTAAAACATAAAATAGTTGCTTAGAAAAACCTTAAAATCAACACTTAAATAAAAACGTGACGCTACCTAAAACAAAATGTTTTTTTCTAAACGTTAAAATTGCAGCTAATTACGACCTAATTGAAACTATGGCCTTGACAAAAAAATCTCTACCCAAATAAAAATCCAAAATTGGATCTTAAATGGTCACTTGAAAATTTATTTACCAACCTTTTTTTTTTTAATTTACATTAAAAAATAAATAAAGAGATAGAAGAAAATCTTCACATTTTTTTATTAATGAAAACAAAAACACATTTAAAAAATATATTAAAAAAAAAAATTAACAAAAACTAAAAAGAAATGAAAAAAATTTAAAATTTCCTAAAAACAATAATTTAAAAAAAATAATTTTTTTAAAAAAAAATAATAAAAAAATCCATTAAACTTAAAAAAAAAAATTAAAAACTAAAAAAATATTTAGAAAAAATACTAAAATTGCTTAAATTAAAAGTTTATTTTAAAAAATATTTTGAAAATAAAATTAAAACACTAAAAATTATAATAATAAATAAAATCAAATAAAATCAAAATCAAAATAAAGCAAGCAAACCATGGCAAGTTCTTAATCTCCAAGGCATTCGATTCAAGGCGAGAGAACTTTAGATATATAATTTTTAAGTGCTTTTATATGAATTTTAATTTTTTGGTTGTAATTTTAAGGACTATAGTATTTTTTTTTAATTTTTTTACATTTTGTATAAAAGTTTTTATTTTAGGTATTTTAATTTGACTTTTTTTATTATATGTTTTCAATTTTTTATTTTGT
>JASDQU010283643.1:0-14556 GCA_032191745.1 Picea mariana
TGTCAATTGGCGCAATGATGAAAAAATAACCGCCGAAAGCTCATGGAGGTGGTAAGGTATGCATGTTCTTGTTGTATCTATCCAAAGATTGATACCCTGTTGTCCTTTTAACTGCATTTGTCATTTCAAAATTAAGACTCAGCAAAGACACAGAAACTCATGCGTGTTTCCCGACTAACAGAAATGATTAGTCACGTAGCCCCTCACCATTTCCAGTCACGAGTACACAAATCCATTATGACCCCGATTAATGTCTGATTTGATCTCCATTCATTATAAATTTGAATTCGGGAGTCATTAAGATAGTCTTGAGCCCGTGATTTAATCAAGCTAACGCATATCCAGAGATCATAATCCTGTTTTTTGTGGTGATCGCCGAGTGCAGTTAGAGTTCAACAGATCGTTATCAAGCCAATTGTCATACCATCAAGCCAGGTCGAGTCATCAGGTAGTTCAAAGCCCATACTGTTTCAATTTAAATGTACATCTCACCGAAACTCAAAATTTTCGGCATGTTTTCAGTCAATCTATTGCCTAAATTCGGTTAGTAATTGAGCTTTGAGATCAGAACTCTGAGTCACCCTGTCTCGTTTATTTTTCTCTGAGTCATACTCCCTGTCACCCTAAATCATAGAGTCTGTGTCTCCCTGGCATGAAGTTATTTCCTAAATCGCAGGTACAGTCAGCATTTACTAAATGCCGAAAGTAGGGCCAGCTCTAAGGGCTGAATTGGATGGAGTTTGGTACCTTGAGGCGCACCCTGAGGTGGCCGAGTTTTTCAAGCAAGCTGGAGTCTATGCATATTGTGAAAAACTAGTAGATTTTCACCAACAGGTGTCCGAATCCTTTGCTAGATCGTATGATGGAAGAACAACAACAGTGGGAAAGAAGTAGTTGTTGAGGCAGCCATAGCTGAGTTCACTGGTCTCCCCAGAATAGGTGATTGCTGGTTCAAATCAACTGTTCCTTCAAACATTGAATTCAGATCCTACCTACAGCCTCTGCACAAATATCTTAAATGGAAAAAAGAAATACCAATGTCTTATCTGGAACCTAAGAGGAAATCACTCCTGAAGGCAATCTTTGTATGTATCACCTGTGAAGGTAGATACAACAGAGTCATGTTCTACCACTTCAAACTTCTAAATCACTTCACAGGGAGATATCCTATCAAGTTACCATTTTACTTGCACAAAGCCCTCACAAAAATGTCTAAGAAGGTCAAGGCCAAGCCCACTAA
The DNA here is from genome assembly GCA_032191745.1 of Picea mariana. Lineage (NCBI taxonomy): Eukaryota > Viridiplantae > Streptophyta > Pinopsida > Pinales > Pinaceae > Picea > Picea mariana. The sequence continues at coordinate 1,241 of JASDQU010283643.1, forward strand.
GGTGGAAAGTAGATTGTCTCATCAAGGAATCATTACTCTCATTGAAAAAGAGTCATTGAACAAAAGGCAGGTAGATTGGAACTACTTCCTCTTCTGGAATGAATTCCAGACTGATTGGCAATAGCAGGAGAAGGGTAAAACAACTGCCACTAAGAATACCATTACTCCTAAAAGCAGTCATAGAAAATCGAAGGGTATCTCACCACCAAGAGATTCGATAGAATCATCCTCTGTTAAAAAGAAAAGAATCAAAAGAAAGTTACAGTTTGAGGGTGAGCAGACCAAGGACCCTGCTAAAGGAAGTAACCCTTTAAACCTACCATATAGTGATTCAGAGCCAGAACAAGAGTTAGCAGAGACACAAGGTAATGTACAGGTTGGACAAGTTGCAAACGATTGTCCCAACTTTCCTTCACCAACTCCCCTAGAGGCACACAGTCCACCATTGGCAAAAGCCTCTTCAAGTAAGCCTAAAGCATCTAAGGCACGAAAAATCAATAAACTCCTGCAACAAGTCTATGAAATGGAAGTCTTGGAAAGAGTTATTAAAAAGGAAAATACAGACTTGACTAAAAGAAATGCAGAGCTTTTCAAAATAAACCAAATCCTCAAAGAAAAGCATGATAAGATCAAAGATAAGAACAGGGTGTTGATAAGGGAGAACATGAAGTTGTACAAGCAGCTTAGAATTCTGAGGCTGAAATTAAAAGATTCTCAATCGTCAACACAGGAGCAAACAGGTTTGGAAACTCTAGCCAACTTAGCTACAACCATGGTAGATTTACCAGAGTCTTCCACATAGCAAGTTGAAGTTTGCAGATCTGCACGAACAAGAGCTGCATCATCCAAAAGACCTTGAACATTCAGCAAAGAATCAAGGTAATCATTTTTGCAAATTTTGAAGTTTTCTCAAAGATGAAGTTTCGGTGGTTTAGGCAAACAGGACGACTATTCATTAACCACTGAAAGCAGAGCTTTCAGTAGTTAATCCACTCAGGAGTCTTCTAGGTTAACCACCGAAAGCCTGTCACTGCCAGAATGACCGAATTTTTACCCAGATTGAGATTTTTTGAGTTGGAATGGTTTGAAACCTCTTCGAATGGACATTTGTTGAATTGTCAAGTCATATAAAATAGCTATTTTTTATGGATAAGGGAAAGAAGAGGTGTTTCAATCATTTTTGGTACCTTTTACAAAGGCAGAAAATTAGGGTTTTTGCACACCTCAACAAATTCGAATTGTATCTCTTGGAAGAGTCATCACTCGGCCTTGGAAGGCTATTCTGCACTGCACCATGACTCTACAAGATATGAAGACCATGAAATGTGGGATTGACCTCATTTTGAGGATCATTCCATATCTTTTGCTCACACCGGGGAAAACCAAGAAGGCCCACTGGCAGCACCAGTTCCTGACCCTGAGAAGATCATCAGTAAGGGAAAATCTTTACAAAGACAGGCTTCCGGATCTGCAAAGACATCAAATCCAGGTATTCAAACCGGCACTTCTTCTTTCATATATAAAAGGCCTCTAGTTGAATCCCCTGCTGCTGAAACTCATAGTTCTCAGGAGATTGAAAGTTTATCTAAAATATTGAAGGTAGAGGAACCTTCACTTTCCTCTAATGTTACTGACTATGTTCTTGAGCATGATATTTCATCCAATATTAAAGAGGTAATTATAGGGTCCCCTCAGCAAAAAGAAACCTCTTCTCCATCTTCTTTGAATTCCTCACCCACCAAGCCTACAGAAGGTGTTTTCTACACTCATACTAATCTGCCTATTCTTGAAGATATTTTACATGATCTGTTCTCTAAGGGAGAAGAAAACTTAGCCTTGTTGCTCGGTCATTTTTACAAGGCCTCCTATTTTTCACCCATCTCTAGAAATTTTGCTCAAAGTGAAGTGAGACAACCATTTTATTTAAACTCAGCCATCCCATCTCAACCTTCATCTCCTGAAAATTCTTCTTCTGTATCAACCCCCAAGACTGCCATGGCTGTCCCTTTAACCAAGATGGAACAGATTCTAGAAAATAGGTATGCTCCACTTGTCTTTCCCAATCCCTTATCTGCCATGCCAACCAGAGATTATCAGAAATATACGCCAAAGTTTACCGTAGATGGGGATTATACTGCTGAAGAACATATAGAGGCTTTTTATGCTTATGCTAAAAATATTAACATTTCAGAAGAAGATGTGTGGACCAAAGTTTTGTGCAGAGTTTGGATGGCCAAGCCCGAAAGTGATTCAAAGAGCTACCGGAAAATTCAGTCATGAGTATTGAACAACTAGATGAGGTATTCTTAAAACACTGGGGAGAAAGAAGAGATCTACTATATTACATTTCTGAGTTCGGAAACTTAAGAAGACAAGATGGAGAGTCAGTCTCAGACTTCATCAAAAGATTTAATAGAATGTTTGGCAAGATCCATGCAGAGATCAAACCAAGTGATGCATCGGCAAAGATCACCTTCTTTGCTGCTTTTGATCCAGATTTTTGTCTAATCCTCAGAGAAAGAAGATCAACCACACTTGCTTTAATGCAAGATGCTGCCCTCGAAGTTGAATCAAATATTATGGCATCTCAGAAGCTCAAAGAAAAGGTTGAGAGAAAGAAGTCTGCTGCTGAGCCCCCTTCTTCTTCTAAAAGTAAAATGGAAAAGATGGCCAAGATGTTGGACAACTTGACATCGGAAATGTCAAAATTGAAGATCCAGAATCAACAACAACCAGTAAGGAGAAAAGAGCCAAATGCTTTTGTCCATACAAATCTGAATGCTTTCCCTTACAGAAGTAATAATCAACAAGTCCAGATCCTTCAAAGAGACAAGAATGCAGCTAATGATTAGAGAATCAGACCCCCTTTCCAAAATGCAATGTTAGAAGAAGAACAGTAGCCATCTCATGATGAAGTTGAAGAAGCAGATGAGATAAATTGTTTTGGTGACGAAAATGATTCCTCCTTTTTGACACAAGTAGATTATGAAGAAGCCCTAATGGAACAGCAAATTCATGAGGCAAGTATTGAAGAACCTGTCTACCTGACAGATGATCAGAAAGGTTATAATTTAAGATCCAAAAATGCTGCCCCTAAACCATTCCTTGTTGCTCCTGTGAAGAAGAATGAAGTTGCTACCAAGCAGCCTGCTGCTCCTGTAAAACAGACCTCCACTCCTGCAAAATAGTAGCAGAAGAAATCACAGCCCCTAGCCAAGGAGCAAGTCATTCTCAAAGCTCCTTCCAACGAGGTAAAAGCTTCTGATAAATTGGCATATTCTTTTAATTTTGAATCAGAAATTTAGAAAGTAAAGATACCTATGTCATTGATCGAACTCATGAAGAATGATATCTTCAAGTCTACCATCCTGAAGTCCCTTGAACCGAAGACCTCTTCATCTGCTGATTTTGTAAAATTACAAGATGACAAGACAACAGTAACTATGGGGCCTATGATAGAAGACCGAGATGATTCTTGTCCACCATTCTATATATCTCTAAATGTTCATGATAAGATCCTCCATAACTACTTGCTTGACTCAGGAGTATCACATAATCTTATGACCAAAGTAGTGATGGATGAGCTTGGGCTTGAGGTCACCAAACCATATCATGATCTCTTCTCTTTTGACTCTAGGAAAGTCAGATGCCTTGGCCTCATAAAAGACCTTGTTATAAACCTTGCCCAACTTCCAATGAGAAGCATGGTGATGGATGTGGTGGTTGCTGATATCCCACCCAAGTTCGGACTCCTCTTGTCTTGTCCATGGAGAAAAAGGTTAGGAGGTACCTTGCAGATGGATTGTTCGTATGCTATGATCCTAGTGTTTGGAGGAGAGCTAAAAAGACTTTACAGAGAGAATCAACTTGCCTACATCATCAACGATGCAAAAAATTATGTAAATCATCCTATTTATGCTGTGGATACAGACTTTGGCTCGTGCATTCTTCAAATAGATGATTCTCAATCAACTCCTATGCAGCTTGTAAAGCCCACTGAATATCAAACTGATGATAAGGGCATTCCAGTTTGGACCATGTATTTTGATGGGGCCAGTACCAAAGATTCAACAGGTGCAGGGGTAGTTTTGATTTCTCCTTCGAAGGAGACTATACATTTGTCTTTTAAGCTCGATTTCAAAACTACTAACAACATAGCAGAGTATGAGGCCTTGTTGTTGAGATTAAATTCAGCTAAGGAGATGGGGATAAAATGTTTAAAGGTGTTCGGAGATGTGGATCTCATCATACAACAAGTAAACAGTTCTTTCCAAGCAAAGCATGTCATATTGAAAGCCAGGGATGAGGTATGGAAAATTAGAGATTCTTTTTCCATTTTTGAGATTTCTTATATACCCAGGGATATGAATCATCTTGCCCATTCCCTTGTTGTTTCAGTCAGCATGTTTATTCCTCCCATACCCCCCAGGATACATTATGAAATCCAAGTCAAATATAGGCCATCTTTGCTCGATAATATTAAATACTCGAAAGTTTTTGAAGATGATGATGAACTTAATAGATTTATTCAGGTGGTAGATGAATTTTCTGATATGCACATTAACCAGCAGAATCTAAATGTAGAGGAATCCCAGAAGCCTAAGCTAAAACAAAAATTGGGTCAACATGATATTGTTCAGCTACCTAACAATTATATACCTCGGGGTTTGGTACCTCTCGAAAAGCTATTTGATCACAATGATGTCCCCTACCAGCCAGACAAAAAGGAGAAAGATCTTTCCATTCATGAGCACAACATAGGGAGCAAAAGCCAACCTAAATTCATAAATCTGTCCTCTAAATTGACTGCTGATCAAAAGTCCAAATATTGCAGCATTTTGAAAGAATTTTCTGATGTTTTTTCTTAGAAATATAGTGATCTGAAGACTTATGACCCTGATATCATTCAACATAAGATCCCTCTTGAAAAGGACACCATCCATTTCAAACAAAAGCTCAGACCTATCAGTCCTCTTCTTTTGTCTGTGATTGAAAGAGAAATCAAAAAGCTTCTTGATGCTAAGATCATAATTCCTTTGAGATACTCTAAATGGATTGCAAATCTAGTAATAGTGAGAAAGAAAAATGGTGAGGTCAGGTTATGTGTGGACTTTAGAAACCTAAACATATGTTCTAAGAAAGACAACTATCCCCTACATAAAATGGAACATTTGCTGCAAATAATTTCAAGGGCTACCGTTATGTCTTTCCTAGGTGGTTTTTCTGGCTATAACCAGATTTTTATCCATCCTGATGACTAAGAGAAGACTGCATTTACTACTCCTTGGGGTACCTTTATGTACGCCAAAATTCCATTTGGATTAATGAATTTCAGGGCCACATTTCAAAGGGCCGTGGACATAGCTTTCGTGGGTGAGAAGGACAAGTTTGTCCTCATCTATATTGATGACATCACAGTTTATTTCAGCAGTCATGAGGAGCATCTAAAGAATTTAAAAAGAGTGTTTCTGAAGTGCAGGCAGTTCGAAATCTCATTGAATCCCAAAAAGTCCCATTTTTCTCTCAGGAAAGGCAAGCTCTTAGGCCACATTGTCTCAGCAGAAGACGTGAAAATTGATCCAGCTCAGGTGGAAGCAATTCAGAGGCTGTCCTTGCCAAGGTTGAAAAAGGATATTCAATCGATGCTCGGTAAGATTAATTTTGTTAGAAGATTTGTTCCAAATTTTGCCGAGTTAGTAAAACACATAACATGTATGCTGAAAAAGGGGTCTGAGATAAAATGGATAGACAACGCAAGGAATTCATTTTAGGATATCAAACAGACTATCATGGAATCCTCGACTCTGATCAGCCCAGATTACAACAAGATTTTCTACATTTTTTCCTTTGCTTCTTATGATACAGTGGCAGCAGTCCTGCTACAGAAAGATGATGACAATATGGATCACCCAGTTGCTTTCTTTAGCAAAACACTCAGAGATGCTGAAATAAGGTATGATCCTATTGAAAAACAAGCCTATGCTCTCATAAAATCTTTAAATGCTTTCAGAATTTATATCCTCCACTCAAAAGTCATTGCATATGTCCCTTCACCCTCCATCAAAGATGTTTTGACTCCGCCTGATATTGATGGAAAGAGAGCTAAATGGATTGCAAAGTTGATCGAGTTCAACATCGAAGTGAAGCCCACCAAATTGGTAAAAGGCCAAGGCCTTGCTAAGCTTTTAACATAGGAAAACCATGAGCTACTGGACATAAATTTCATAGGGGAAAATTCAGCGAATTTGCAGACGGAGGTGGGAATAGAAGGGCAACATAACAATCAACAGGTGGCAGAGAATTTGTCTTCTTGTGAATGGTACTCAGGTATTATACATTTTTTACAAAAGCTAGAGGTTCCTCCTGAACTTAGCATGACTCAAGCCCAATCTCTTAAGCTCAGAGCCATCAAATTTTTCATTTACAATAATCTGTTATATTGGAAAGACCCTACTGGTTTACTACTCAGATGTTTAGACAAAGAAGAGTCAGTGGAAGTTATACATCAGTTTCATTCAAGTGTTTGTGGAGGTCATCATTATTGGAAGACCACAATTCATAAAATTCTAAGGGCTGGAAACTATTGGCCTTTTCTTTTCTCAGATGTGTGTGCCTTCATCAAATCTTGTGATAAATGTCAAAGATTCATAGGAAAACAACAGCTAAAATTCTTGCCCCTGAGACCTATAGTAGTGAATGGCCCTTTTCAGCAATGGGGTTTAGATTTTATAGGTGAGATAAATCCTTTGTCTAGTGGTCAACATAAGTGGATCTTAGTAGCCACAAATTATTTTACAAAATGGATAGAGGCAGTTCCTACCAGGAATGCCACTCACCAAGTTGTCATGAAGTTTCTTTATGAAAATATCTTTAGTAGATTCGGCTGTCCCAAAAAGCTGGTAACAGATAATGAAACATCTTTCAAAGCAGAGGAATTGGTCGACATGTGTGAATCAATGGGCATCCAGTTGGTACATTCGACCCCCTACTACCCTCAAGGTAATGGCCTGGCCGAATCATCCAATAAGAGATTAATCAAAATCATCAGAAAACTGTTAGAGGAGAACAAAAAGAATTGGGATTCTAAACTGAAATTTTCTCTATGGGCAGACAGAGTAACTATCAAAAAGTCCATAGGNTAGTTGGTACATTCGACCCCCTACTACCCTCAAGGTAATGGCCTGGCCGAATCATCCAATAAGAGATTAATCAAAATCATCAGAAAACTGTTAGAGGAGAACAAAAAGAATTGGGATTCTAAACTGAAATTTTCTCTATGGGCAGACAGAGTAACTATCAAAAAGTCCATAGGAACCTCTCCATTCAAATTGGTCTATGGGACTGATGCCATTTTTCCTGTTCATTTGATTTTTCCAGTGGCTAGATTCTTTTAGGAAGAGCAAACTGAGTCAAATGATATGGTAAGAAGAATGCTTGATTTGGTGGAACTGCAGCAAGCCCGCGAATAGTTAGTGGACAGATCAGAGGCTCATCAAAAGAAGATCAAAGATACTTTTGATAGAAAGGAAAAGGTGGATAATTTTTAGGTTGGTGACTGGGTTCTGAAATGGGACGCTCTCAGACAGGATAAAGGCAAACATAACAAGTTCGATTCTTTGTGGACCAGCCCTTTCATGATAACTCAAGTACAACACAACAACACATTCATTTTGCAGAATCTGGGAGGTGAAGAAATGTTCGGTGGCCGGTCAATGGGCGATTTTTGAAACTCTATTTTGTCTAAGGTTGTGAAGCCTGGACATTGTAATTTTAGTTTTAGTCTTTATTTTTACAGAATAACTCCATGCCCAATGGAAACACTAGTAGATAGTTTTTAGTTTTCTTTTCAGGAAAGGCATTGGTTCTATGGTTCTTGAAACCTCATAGGGAGGTGTTCATCCCCAATAGGAGCCAGTGTTATCTCCTCAAATAAATTGGTGGAGATTTTTCTTTTGAGGTGATAGATTGTGGTCTAAAATTTATTTCTAAATTTTTGTAGGTAGGTTAGAGAGTCTATTTTTTGTAAATAAACTCAAAAAGAATTTTTGATTTGGGTTGGTCAAGCAAAAGACAGAATCTTAGGTTTCGATGGTTTAGGCGAGCCTGAAACGTGCTCATTAACCACCGAAAGCCTTCGTTCTCGGTAGATAAGAGGGAAAAGCAAAAGCGTGGTTAACTACCGAAAAGATTTCAACAGGAAAAATGAAAAGCCCGTGCTTTCGCATGAGCCAATTGTCAATTGGCGCAATGATGAAAACATAACTACCGAAATCTCATGGAGGTGGTAAGGTATGCATGTTCTTGTTGTATCTATCCAAAGATTGATACCCTGTTGTCCTTTTAACTACATTTGTCATTTCAAAATTAAGACTCGGCAAAGACACAGAAACTCATGTGTGTTTCCCGACTAACAGAGATGATTAGTCATGTAGCCCCTCACCATTTCCAGTCACGAGTACACAAATCCATTATGACCCCAATTAATGTCTGATTTGATCTCCATTCATTATCAATTCGAATTCGAGATTCATTGAGATAGTCTTGAGCCTGTGATTTCATCAAGCTAACGCATATCTAGAGATCATAATCCTGTTTTTTGTGGTGATCGCCGAGTGCAGTTAGAGTTCAGCAGATCGTTATCAAGCCAATTGTCATACCATCAAGACAGGTCGAGTCATTAGGTAGTTCAAAGCCCATATTGTTTCAATTTAAATGTACATCTCACCGAAAATTAAAATTTTCGGCATGTTTTTAGTCAGTCTGTTGCCTAAATTCGGTTAGTAATTGAGCTTTGAGATCAGAACTCTGAGTCACCCTGTCTCGTTTATTTTTCTCTGAGTCATACTCCCTGTCACCCTATATCATAGAGTCTGTGTCTCCCTGGCATGAAGTTTTTTCCTAAATCGTAGGTATAGTCAACATTTACTAAATGCCGAAAGTAGGGCCAGTTCTAAGGGCTGAATTGGATGGAGTTTGGTACCTTGAGACACACCCTGAGGTGGCCGAGTTTTTCAAGCAAACTAGAGTCTATGCATATTGTGAAAAACTGGTAGATTTTCACCAACAGGTGTCTGAAGCCTTTGCTAGCTCGTATGATGGAAGAAAAACAACAGTGGGAAAGGAGTAGTTTGTGGTTGATGAGGCAGCCATAGTTGAGTTCACTGGTCTCCCCAGAATAGGTGATTGCTGGTTCAAATCAATTGTTCCTTCAAACATTGAATTCAAATCCTACCTACAGCCTTTGCACAAAGATCTTATATGGAAAAAAGAAATACCAATGTCTTATCTAGAACCTAAGTGGCAATCACTCCTGAAGGAAATATTTGTCTATATCACCTATGAAGGTAGATACAATAAAGTCATGTTCTACCACTTCAAACTTCTAAATCACTTCACAGGGAGATCTCCTATCATCTTACCATTTTACTTGCAAAAAGCCCTCACAAAAATGTCTAAGAAGGTCAAGGCTAAGCCCACTAAGGTGGCAAGTAGATTGTCTCATCAAGGACTCATTACTCTCATTGTCAAAGAGTCATTGAAGAAAAGGCAGGTAGATTGGAACTACTTCCTCTTTTGGAATGAATTCCAGACTGATTAGCAACAGCAGGAGAAGGGTAAAAAATCTGCCACTAAGAAGACCATTACTCCTAAAAGAATTCATAGAAAACAGAAGGGTATCTCACCACCAAGAGATCCGATAGAATCATCCTCTATTAAAAAGAAAAGAATCAAAAGAAAGTTACAGTTTGAGGGTGAGCAGACCAAGGACCCTACTGAAGGAAGTAACCCTTTAAACCTACCATATAGTGATTCAGAGCCAGAACAGGAGTTAGCAGAGACACAAGGTAATGTATAGGCTGGACAAGTTGCAGACGATTGTCCCAACTTGCCTTCACCAACTCCCCCAGAGGCACACAGTCCACCATTGGCAAAATCCTCTTCAAGTAATCCTAAAGCATCTAGGGCACGAAAAATCAATAAACTCCTGCAACAAGTCTATGAAATAGAAGTCTTGGAAAGAGTTATTAAAAAGGAAAATACAGACTTGACTGAAAGAAATGCAGAGCTTTTCAAAATAAACCAAAGCCTCAAAGAAAATCATGATAAGATCAAAGACAGGAACAGGGTGTTGATAAGGGAGAACATGAAGTTGTACAGGCAGCTTAGAATTCTAAGGCTGAAATTAAAAGATTCTCAATCGCCAACACAGGAGAAAACAGGTTTGGAAACTCTAGCCAACTTAGCTATAACCATGGTAGATTTACTAGAGTCTTCCACACAACAAGTTGAAATTCGCAGATCTGCACGAACAAGAGCTGCATCGTCCAAAAGACCTTGAACATTCAACAAAGAATCAAGGTAATCATTTTTGCAAATTTTGAAGTTTTCTCAAAGCTGAAGTTTCGGTGGTTTAGGCGAACAGGATGACTATTCATTAACCACCGAAAGTAGAGCTTTCGGTAGTTAATCCACTCAAGAGTCTTCTAGGTTAACCACTGAAATCCTGTCACTGCCAGAATGACCGAATTTTTGCCCAGATCGATATTTTTTGAGTTGGAATAGTTTGAAACCTCTTCAAATGGACATTTGTTGAATTGTCAAGTCAGATCCAATAGCTATTTTTGATAGATAAGGGAAAGAAGAGGTGTTTCAATCATTTTTGGTACCTTTTACAAAGGCAAAAAATCAGGGTTTTTGCACACCTCAACAAATTTGAATTGTATCTCTTGGAAGAGTCATCACTCATCCTTGGAAGGCTATTCTGCACTGCACCATGACTCTACAAGATATGAAGACTATGAAATGTGGGATTGACCTCATTTTGACGATCATTCCATATCTTTTGCAAACTGAATTTTGACTTTCTATCTTTAGTATATCTGATCCATGCTTTTAGGATCTCAAAACTACATTGTAAAGCTATAAAGCTAAAGGTAGAAGATGAACTAAGTGTTCGACTTTGGAGACTTTTTTCAGATTTTGTACTCAAACTTCTCATTTTCATATTAAGTAATACAAGCTTCTTTTGCCATAACTTGTTCAGATTTCATCTTCTTACTTATTTTGTACTTGCACCTGGATATTATATTCATGTTGTTATGTTTATTTATGCTTGATAACTGTCATCTTATCATTGCATTCATAAATTTAACTTTGCAAGTATTTATGTGATTATTGTAATTGGCCATTCATATAATAATTATTTCTCCACACATCCATTTATTTGTAAACTCTCTGAACATTTGTGGTTGAAAGCCTTGTCCATCTAAATGTGTTCATGCATGTTTTGAGTGAGAAATGATTTAGTCATCCGACTTGATCCAAACCCACACTTATTATTGAGAAAACAGTTACCAAAAGATTAAGTTACCAAGCATCTATGACTTACAGCCTAGAAGAGTTTCCTGGAGTAATAACAATACCTATGATTATACATAATGTGTTAAGAAATTGATAAAAATATAAAAAATTAAAAAATTAACAAAACAAAATAAAAAACAACACACATAATCTTAATCATGTAATAAAACAATAAATTAAAAAATAAATTATCCACATCATATATATATATATATATATATATAACAATAAATTATTTACATTAAAATTTAATTCACATAAATAAACATCATTTTATATCTTTAAAATTTTATTATAAAAAATTATTTACATAAAAATCTAATTCACATAAAGCCATCTTAAATCTTTAAAGTTTAATTCACATAATTAAACATCAAAAGTCATCTGATATCGTTTAAGTTTTATTATGATTTGTTGTAAAACATCATCTTATATCTTTAAAGTTTTATTACGATTGGTTGTAAAACATCATCTTATATCTTTTAAAGTTTTATTACGATTGGTTGTAAAACATCATCGTATATCTTTAAATTTTTATTACGATTGGTTGTAAAACATCATCTTATATCTTTTAAAGTTTTATTATGATTTGTGGTAAAAACGCATATCTTTAATTGCTAAGTGACTATTTTTTATTAAATATAACATAAAATATTATTAAAAAATAATAAAATGTTGTATAGGATAAAAAAATACTAAATTATTATTTTTAAATATTAAAGTATTAATATTTATTATATATTATTAAATATTTTTAATAAATAATATTAAACAAAACTATTATTTAATAAAATATGATAATAATTAATTATCTCTCATAATTCACATAAATAATATCTTTAATGTTCTATAATGATTTATGATAAAATGCATGTATTTGCTTAATGAATAATTTTTATTGAATAAAGCATAAATAGGTAATCTTTATTAATAGACCATAAATAAGTATTAAATAACCAGAATAGTGAGATAGGAAAAAATAATAAATTGTTATTTTTAATGTTAAAATATTAATATTTATTATATATTATTACATATTTTAATATTGTGTTTTTAATAAATAATATTTAATAAAGTTAGTATTTAATAATGAATGATAATTATATATAGTGAGTGAGTCTAATGGTTAAGAACATGTGTTTTCTCTTAAAAGGTTGAAAAAATCAATGTTTTATTGTTTTATTTTTTAGATCTATTTTTATTGTATATTAATTGATTTTAGGCATGATTTGATTCATTTTGGTTATATATGGATCCAAAAAATAAAAAAAATTAAACTACTTTGTCAAGTAAACTAAGACTAATATTTATTATGCAATGCTTGTTTAGACTTCAATTATTATTATAAAAATTCTCAAAATTTATGATAGATTATGTGCTAAATTATTAAACTTAGGATAAATTAAACAAATACTTAATTTTTATGCTTATGATCTCAAAAAATCTAAGTCATCAAAAAATTTAATAAAATNTGGTATAATAGTTATTTCTCCACACATCCATTTATTTGTAAACTCTCTGAACATTTGTGGTTGAAAGCCTTGTCCATCTAAATGTGTTCATGCATGTTTTGAGTGAGAAATGATTCAGTCATCCGACTTGATCCAAACTCACACTTATTATTGAGAAAATAGTCACCAAAAGATTAAGTTACCAGGCATATCTGACTTACAGCCTAGGAGAGTTTCCTGGAGTGATAACAATAGCAAAGCTTGCAAGGGGTTTCCCAACCTGGGAAAACACTGTCCACTAAGGAAAAAATAAAAGAATAACAAAACTGGCAAACGACCCTCCTGAAGAAAACCTCTATTGTTATTGCCATTGGGCTATTGTATAACCTATTGTATGACTTGTACAACCTGTATGACACTGCTTACACAACTTGTATGACCTCCCTGCATGTTATACGCCCTGTCCATATGTTTCACGATTTCCCTGTGCACTATACGACCTGT
>JASDQU010283645.1:6251-20807 GCA_032191745.1 Picea mariana
TGAGCATATCCTTTGATTCGATTTTCTCTTCCTTTATAAGTTCTACAAAGTCTCTTGAATCCTTGATGTAGGAGTCTGTCTTGCCAACTAAAGGTCCTAGGATCCTTGCTACATACTTAGCTAGTTCATAGGTTGGGGAACCAATTGTGTTGACAATTGGTCTCATAGGAACTCCATCCTTGTGGATCTTAGGGAGTCCATATATTCTAGGAGTGATTAGGCAGCTTGGGGTTAATCGTTTCTTTATTGTTTCGTCTAGGTTGGAAGATTTTATGGCTTTTTTGACTTCTTTTATGACTTTGGATATTGGGTTGCTTTCTAACTTTTTATAACTACCAGTGGTGGTGAGATGTTCTTTCATTTTGTTCTATTCATGACTACCGTGGCTCCACCTTTATCTGCTTTCAGAATCACAATGTTTTTATTGTTTCTGAGGTTCTTGATGGCCTCATGCTCGCTTTTGCTGATGTTATTCTTTGGTGGTTTTGCATTCTTTAGGATCAGGGCGCAGTCCTGCCTGATAGCATCTTTATCTTCATCGCTGAGGTTTTTTATGCCGTCTTCTATATTGCAGACTAAGTTTTCTAAGGGAACAGTTTTGGGAGCAATTGCAAAACCCAATCCTTTCTTCAATATTTTCACCTCTTCGTTGTTTAAATCGTGGATGGACATATTTACTATCTTTTTATCCTCCTTTTCTGTGTTATTCTCATTCGCGGCCTCTCTTTTCTCAGCAAGTTTCTTTAGTCCATGGTGGAACAGGATACTATCGTCCTTCTCGCTTTTAAACCTTTTTGACATTTTGTACAGGCTACGCTGGAAATAGAAAGGAATATTCAATGGATACCCTATAAAATTCATTAACAAACACAGGTGGTAGAGAAAAACGAGTCCATATCGACCCTCACAAGTCACGAATTGTTTAACTATTATCAAAAGGTCTTGCCATTGTGGTTTAAGCATGGATATGGGCATACCTCTATCACAGGATGTGACCTTTCGCCTCGAATTAAATGTCTCGCAGGCTGGTAGGTTGATGGCTCGTCAGGAATTAATGAGTGATGGGGAGGTGAACCGCCCATCCATACAACCATCATGACTAACCAATGCGAGGGAAATCGCGCCACATGCAACCTCACAAGAGGATAAGGCATGGGGTAGAAGCGATTGGGGGGAAGACGCGAGGGGAGAAAGAGAACTCTAGAAATATGCAGAGTGAGTGATAGCAGAGAGGAAGGAGAGTAACCTTCACTCCTGGTCACTAGCAAACAGAGACGCAGTCTCACAGCATTGTGGTCTCAGCTCGGGGTTGGCTAGTGGTAAATCCACTGGGAGTCGCTGAGCCTACGGTTGGGTGGAAACGATCACCCCTCTCAGTAGTTGCTTAACCCGTGGTGTTATTTCTGATAAGTGTTTTGCCTCTGGCATCTTGAAATATATATGTTTATTCTAATAATTATGACCATAACCTGTGAAACGGTGAATGATTTCATTGTAAGAATGTCTGTATGGTGTTTTAATCAATACTGGTATATGCATGTTTATAATGGAAACACTACGTATGGCTTATGTCTTCATAAATCGCTATTTATATGCTTACCGACCTAATTTATACTGCATGTCTTATTTGTGGGAGAAAGGTACCCTTATATGCCTTAGAAAGTACCCTGGGTAAAAACCTCCCCATAGAGATACCCTCCTTGAAAATCCCATCAAGAACCAGGAAAGAGAATGTGAAGGTGCAAGGCCTTAGTAACCCTGCACGAGGAGGAACGATCCTCTTGAAAACCTGAGACGGCAGTATAAGGATGAAGTATTGAATCGACGGACGAGATCCCATCAGGAGATATGTGGTCACTCACGACCATCAGATCGGAAGAAGAAGATGGGGTGTTAAGTGCCTTAACCCTGATAGGTATGAATCGACGGACGAGATTCCATCGGGAAACCTATGGTCACACATGACCATTAGATTGGTAGGAGTGAGTAGGGTGTTAAATGCCTTACCCCTTTGTTTTCTGTGTCTTCGTGGACAGTGAAGAATTCGGGACCGTAGATATCCAAGGTCCATGGGAGTATCTGGACTGTTGATTTTTCCACGTCCAGGGAGTTGTGGAAGAATGCACGGGTAGGAACCAATCTGAGCCGTCCAAACGACAGAGGCCACATTCCATGAGATTACCCATTTCGGTAATCGAACCGTTAGAGTCCACCCACCTAGATCTATGGTTGAGGCTTCATTCCGGAGCCCCCTTGTTGTTCTGCCTTTAGTGGTAGGGGGGGGGGGNCTGGAATCGGACGTGAAACTCTCGAACGGTTGGTATTAATTCACCTTGATCAACGATGCTCAAGTGAATTCCAGACCCCCTTTGTCATTCTGCCTTTAATGGGGGGGGTCCGGAATAGTGTGGTGTGTGAAATAGGGCCCACTCCTGTCCTGTTGACTACCGCGTCGCATTTCCCCTCTGCCACCTGTACTCCACTTAACCGTGCGATGGGGCCTATTCTCATTGGCTGTTCTCTAGCCCTATTGGGATTCATCCCTATTGGCAGGACGCTAGCCCTGTCGGGGTTCAGCGGTTGCAGAGTCGAATGATTCAACACCCCTGTAGCGCCACGGCGCGAAATAAAAAGAGGCACTACGATTATTTGAACTATGACCATGACCCACGACCACATGGGAACGGGGAGAGAGAAAGAGCCTAGCTTATGCTAGGCCTCTGTAGGTAATTCGGGGGCTCTGATTCAGCAGAAATCAACGAAAAATTTGATTGAGGTAGTGGGTGTGTAACACTCATGATATCATCGATGGAGGCATATGGGATGTTCATCGTAAGCCCCTCTAGATTCTGCTCCAGAATATCGTAGTCAGCAACAACTACTCCTGCTATGTCAGCTCTATCCTCTTGCCTCTAGATGGGGGATGAACCTGGAGGTTGGTAAGGTCCCACATTTGCATCATCGAAAGAGAATTTGATTAGTCATCGAATAAATAAACACATAAAAAAATTTTATATTAAAAATCACAAAAACATTATCAAAACAAAATGTACTTCTTACCTATGTCCCCCCATTGGGAGCCCTCAAGAAGAACCAAGTCTGGGTCACCTCGGAAGTCTACACCACCATAGGCATAGTCATCTACAATAAGAATTTGGGTCTTCAACCAGTCAAAGAAAACATCATTATATTTGACGATAGGACCAGTCACATGTTGTGCCATGAGGTCAAACCACCTCTTCATTCTTAGATCATGTGGGGTAGGTATACCCCACTCTACCTGCAAGTGTAAATATGGGACCCTCTCCAGGAAGAAGGACACCAAAATCGAACCATATCCAAATTGCTTCAGGTCACCATTCCTGCACTTGGTTAATTGTTTATTCATGCTTCTGAGAACCCCGTGACACCAGTTAAAGACTCAGGGCTCCATGCATTCCAACACATACTGGAAGTAGATCTGAAGAGCCATATGGGGAGTTTCACTCCCCTCCATGAATGAGATAGTGTAGAGGACCATCCATAGAGGCAAATCACAAACATCTCTGATAGTGACTTTGTCACTATGTTTCTGAGAATCGGGCACGTAGTGTTCACTAATATAGTGACTCATGGGATTGCCACCTCCCCTACTACCTGCCAGTGTAACTCGGGCCCCATGACAAGAAAAACCAGTCAAGAAATAGATATCCTTGATATCTATCATCAGAATGTGTACCCCCACACGAAATTCTTGTTGGTTGACATCCCACATTTGAACCAAGTAGTACAATAACCTCAACTCGACCCACATGCCCTGGATCTTGAAGAATTTTAGCAGTCCACACTATCAGAGGGAATTTACCGTTCCTAGGTCATTCCTGGAAAAGTAATCTACCGCTTCATGTTCTCTCTCTTTCCATTCCAACATTCTTACTGTAGAAAACATGCAATGGAACATAAAAGAGGGAGTAGCTTCTTCATCTCTTCCCTCAAAACTTTTTATTGGAAAATACATCTAAAAACACTTTTTGATTTGCACACGTTGTAGGCTAGGCCATCCGTACAATTTAGAGTCATCGCAGGCTAGCCTAAAGGCCATCTGGAATGACCCTGGCTCATTGCAGGGCATCATATAGGGCACCTGCGACGACCTCCATGCACGGGTACGCTTGAAAACTCAACCCAAAAAGTCGTTTCTACCAATAAAAAGAAAAAATTGATCCATGAAAAGTTGAAAGAGATGAAAATTACCTATTCAATGGAGACCGTTCATCAAATGATCAACTGTGCCTCCTGCAATCCACAATGAAAGTTTAAGGTTAAATGGGGGTTTTTGGAACAAATTTTGGTGGAGTAACAATGAAATAGTAAAAATAAGTTTTTACCCATTTTTATTACTTTTTTACTTTTTCATTTTTATTTTTATATTATTTTATATATAATCCACCTAAACCCTAAACTTATAACGACATTGCAATTGTTCGGTTTTTTGCATATGAAAAACCTAGGAATGAAGTATTGAACAAGGATACATCTTTTGGTTTGATTTTATACATTTGTCGCATGTACAGATCCTTTTAGATTTTTTCAGGAAAAACTTTAAGCTTAGGTTTTTTTCCTTCTCATGCTCGTAAATCAATGAGAATGTAACCAAGTATACTTTTGTCCTCTTTTCCTACTCGTAATGGTAACATGAAAAACGAAACACATGGAGTATCCTTTAAGCTCTTTTCACGCTCCGTAAAAATGAAAAGATTGTCAAGCGAACTTGTTCTTTTTATGCTCGTAAAATTATTTGAAGAAAACATTTGATGAGAGGTAGGTTATCACTTTTTCAGTCTCATCAAATTAGTTTATGAAAAAGGAACTTGTGGATTCCTATTTAAGTTTTTTTGACTCTCTAAACATGAAAAACCCATGAGTTTTCTCTCTTTGGACTGGTTAAACAAACATTGAAAGACCCACATAGGACCAAACCACTCCTTCTTAAGGTCCATTAAATGTAATTTGAGGGACTGATCCAAAGGATGATCTTACATCAACAAGCATATGTTATCCTCCTCAAGCTTGCGTAAAAATAAGGAGGTACTTGCAAAAAATGGTGGGGGGGAATTTGGGAAAGAAATGTGTCTCTGTATCCATGTTAGTGGCAGTAATAGTCACTCTTGAACATGACACCCTCCTTCATCATTGTATCTGGGTTGGGAAATCCATTTGTCTCTCATTTGACCATCCACATGTCCATATGTTGGGTCCTCCTTGATTCAATGTTGCCAAGACTATTGTCGTTTCATTCATATGTTTAAGAGAAGTACAGCCTTAATAAGCCTCCTATTGAGTCGTCCATCTGCAGTTATAAATTTTCTACCATGTCGGCCTTTCCTGTGTCAGTTTCGAAACATTTCATACTCTGATCTATCTCAAATTTGTTACTTATTTTATGTCATTGATGGGGGATACATCAAGGCCCTCCTGTGAGGATTCTGTTCATGTCGACCTCAGCTCATTATCCAGGATAAATACTTAGAGATCATTCAATGCCTTAGAGTATGCATGCCTCAATAGTAGGTTTCTTCACTTTCAACAGTGGGTTCGCATCATTGGCCCCTGATTGGAGGATTCCCTCAAGTGTTCGACTTCAAATCCTTTATTCACACTTGTTGGATTTTATTGGGGTACCTTGGGAGTCATTGACATCAATGGTGATTTCCCTTACATTTGTTAATGTTTCTCATCATTGATCGGTAATCAAGTGGTTTCTACCATGTTCGACTTCGACACCTATAATCGCATGCTTAGATTTGTACTTAGGGATGATGGAAATGAAGACACTGGGTCATACCATTCTGGTCCAGGTTGCGATGGAGTATTCATGATTTGTATTGGTACATAGATCCACTTTGTATGTCTTGTGGCTATGTCCAAATTTGAGTCATTTTATCGCATAGATCCACAGTATATTCTGGGTAGTTATGCCAGTTTCAAATTGGCATGGATCCACAGTGTATATTTGGTGGCCATGACCCATTTGAAAATTTTTAATCTGAGTAATGGGAATGCCTACCTCAGACAATGGTATATTATTATGTTGATGGTTGACTGTTTGCAGGTTCCCGACTGATGTGCTCTTCGTTTCCGACACACACATTCTACAAAGTATTCCAGCTGTCACAAATTCCAATCTCATACTTTGGGGGGAATTATGTTACACATTATTTTGGTCACCCCAGTGATCCATTGACAAATATTTGTTCAGTTTCCCAAAAAGAGACTTTATTCAGGAGGAAAGTGACTGACTTTCTCTTATCAAAAACCTTGTGAAGGAGGGTCATCGCAGGTTGCACCATAAGCAGGGTGTGACGATGCCTGGTGGTCTCCCTCAGCCCTAAAGCTTGATTGCGACATCTCTGCAAGCTTCCCTAAATCTAGGGTTCGACGATGTCAAAAGACTAAGAGGTTAAGTTTCATGAAAGTTCTAGAAGGGGATCTTATAGAAGGTGAGGTGGCATCTATATGGTTGGCATCCTACTCACTTCTCTGATTTGGTGGGATCATCCCAATCTCTTTAAACATCTCTCTTTCCCCTATATAAAGAGGGATTTGTCAAGCAAAAGGATAAGGTTGATTTTAAGGTTAATGAAGGTTGAATAAGCTAAGATTGCATGGAGAGTTCTGCATTGGATCATTCTTGAGAGCCTCATTTCAGTTCATCAATTCATTATGGATCTTCTTCATTCAATATTGGAGCCAGTGTGTGTGTTGGAGAAAAGAGTCATCGGAAGGGGACCTTGAAACATCAAGGCTTTGGTTGTAATCTCCACTTTCATTATTATATAATACAGTGATATGTTTATTTCCCATAAAACTCATCTTGTTTTATTGTATGATTCATTGATAACATACATAGGTTCTCATTGAGTATATCATTGCATTCACTTTTGTTGGATTGTGTTCCCTTGCAGATCCAATATCACAGGAGAAATGGAGTGGAGCTAGGACAACAACGACAAGAGGAAGAGATATTTAAATGGTATGTTTCCCATCTCTTGCTAGATAGTAAACTCAATGATCAGAGCTTAGGGAAAGCATCATGTTCTGTTATGTTTTTTTCTAGATCTAGGAGGATCTAGAGAGATCTGTTTATGTCCACATTTATCGATAAGTCCCATAACACCTTGAATGATGAAGGTTAAAGTAATCTTGAGTTAATTAATGATAAATGTTGGATAATGACTTCTGGGGTTCTGTCCTCCGAAGGATATGTATACTATTCACTTTGAAGCCCTCGAACGTTGGATTTACGAAGTGGCTCACCCACATTTATGGCACATTTGAAATGTTTAAAAAGGGGATTCAAACCAAGAATGGGGAAACTACGCATCTAGACTCCATAAGAGCACTAGATAACTTGCTTCTTTCCTCCAGGAGATTAGATGAGGAAGAAGCATTTCCATTACATCTGGTTATCTCCCAGTGGCCTGCAACAACGCAAAAGCATGATAGCGCTTAATGCAAAACTCAGTTCTATCACTCCTAGTATTTTTATGTCAAATCCCAGTTCATTACAGTGCATGCATCACTCTAGCTTCATTGCCAGTAGTCGTTTTCCAGTTATTTAATTACAGGATTCTTTTATATTAAGGCATAATCAGTGGTCTTTTTGTGTGATAAGAACCACTCCATTTTATTAAGTTAGGATTGAAGTATACATTAAGATACTCCAACTAGTGTTTAGTGAAGTTAATAAGTTGTTTAACAACAGATTTGGTAGAGTTAAGCCCTAGTTCCACACTGGTCAAGGGCCTCTGCGTTTCTAAAAAATATGCAACTTTTGTATGTTTTAGGAGTTCAAGTTTTGGAGGAAAAAAGAAGCAACAGAAGGGTTGGACCTGCTAAGATGACTGTAAAGTTCTCTACCCAGTGAATATATGTTGATGACAATTGTGTTCTCTTACTCAATTATGTATGTGTTTAATCTTGTCTTGAATGAAAATTTTGTGATGTGTGCAATGTACATTTCCTTATTCTTCCAGCCATTGTTTTAGTTCATCTTTTTGTTGATTCTACAACCTGTCGTACAACTATTGTTTAGAAAAATATCTACTATTTGGAAACCCGTTGAATGATTTGGATCTAGATATTTGTCTAAGTCTTAAGATATTATTTTAAGTATTTATTCTCACATAGAAAGTGATTCATTGCATTGCTTGTTGTTGTTTCCTGTGTTTGTCTTTCCATATCCCCAACTTTCCATTAATATCCATACCATTGGAAAAGGAGAACCTAATTTTATACTGTGGGGCCTGTCCAAATAGATTACCATCTTTGAAAACCTATCCTTAAGCTGACCAACAAAACCAAATTATCAAAAAACCAATCATTCTAAACTTGAAGTGGCCTAGCTCTTCCCTTTAGCAGTCAAGTGAAGACTTTAGGACAAACATATTCTGGCACCACTGCCGGGGAATGAAGTAACGAAATATATTTCCTTGGGAGAATGACAACAATCAGATCTGACCTTTGATGGTGAACAAATATCGGACACCTTCATACTTCCATCTTTCACCTGTCGACTCCACTGAGTAAACTTCACAAAAGAAATACTGGCTCCCAGAAAATGACTCAAGAGATCCAAACCTAAGCACATCAAATCCACTAAGGCTCATCCTAACCTTGAGAGGGATACAATAGTCTCTGAGCCAAAAAGACAACTAAGAAAATCCACCTTAGCTTAGAGATATACCTTACCCCTCAAAGGTAAATATGCACCTCAAGAATGTTCTTTTCTTCAATATCACGAGCAACTTGAATTTGCTAGCCCTAAGAATCATAATTCCAAGGATCCTCAGACACCTTCAAATCCCGCCTTTACTTCATCATCTAGTCCAACGTCCACCCCTGTAGCTCCAATAAATATTCATATTCCTATTGCCGAAACAATGGTTACTAATAAGATGGATTCCATAATTGTTGCCAGATATGCACCCCTAGTTTTGCCTCTAGGATTACATGCACTCCTAGCCACAGATTATATGAAATATTTTCCAAGATATAATCAGGAAGGGGAGTCATAGCTGAGGAACATCTGGTAGCCTTATACAACTTTGCAGATAACTTTAACATTGACTATGCAGATGTGTGGATGAGATTTTTTGTACAAAGCCTTGATGGGGAGGTAAGAAAATGGTTCTGGGGCCTCCCTCCAACCTTCATTGCAAATATTGATGCGTTATATGAAGATTTCATAAATAAATGGGGAGATAGAAGAGATTATTTGTATCACATCATGTTGGCAGGCGAAATTGACCGTCCGTCAACTGTAAGAGTGGAACCGGTCCGGGGTTGTCTAATAACCCAAGCTGTTTGGGATGAACCACCCTGACGGGTTTAGCTGCTCTGTTAGCCGATCTAAGGTCTTGAGAAAACAAAAGAAAAACTATTCTAAACTATCTAATCTAGCTAAAACTAACTATTAAACAAACTAATAAACTAATCTAACTAAAAATAACTATTAAAATAAACTAAACTAATCTAACTATTCTATATATGCAATCTACTAACTAATACTATACTATCTCTAACTAATTAACTATCTAACTACTAACATAAATAAATCTTATTCACAAAATGTACAATATCTACAATTTAAAGATTTAAACAAAACCTGAAAAATTCATTTATATTCTGCCCTAAGACAGAGAAAGATATTTTTTGTTGATTTTATAATTTTATGAACAGAAATAAAACAAAAACTAACTAAACTAAATAACTAATATACTAATTCTAAATACACATTTAACTACGCATATATCTAACTAAACTACTTAAATTATACTAAACAAATTGATTAACAAATAAATCATAAACTGACTTGGAGAAACGCTCCAGGTTTGTCCTATGTATGATGATTGCCTTAGCTGATCGGAGGGAGGAAACCCGCACCGAATTATCCAGGAGATTCTCGTAAACGATAGCTGTAGTGATCTTCAGGTATGATTACAGGACAAACAAGACATAAAAATTTACAACAATCTCATGATTTATAAATCTTCACCGTTAGATAAATCTGTGTGCAAAGACTTATAGAAAATAATTCAATTGATGAAGAAGAGAAATCTGTCATTTATTAACTGAACAAAGTAATTGCTGTATTTTTCAAGTAATGAAAGAAATCAGATATGGATCACATTAATTAAATCACATCGTTCTGCAATAGACTATGATAGCTAAAGTAGTCTATAATCAATTGCAAATGACATGCATAAACTTGAAACAAAAGATTGATATTATGAAAGCGAAAGCTGTAGTAAAACATCAACTCATGTCTCAGTTTGTATTAGAAATCCATAGCCTGGTTCTCCAACAAGTGAGGATGCCCATTTTACAAAAAATAATAAGTATTTAAAGACCTTCTACAGGGTAAAACATCCCTGTAGAAGTTATCAAAACTGTTTACATAAAATCTGGGAAGATATCCCAAGTCTGACTAAACTAGGAAGCTAAAATAAAACTAAAACACACAAATATTTCATAAACTGTCCAGCATGCCCAATGCAATTCGGATGTACCTGAAAAGGGTCACAAATGAACCAGTTAGGATGATATTTTGTTAAAGAAAATAATAAAAATCTAAATCTATAGACTAGCTACAGAATCTTGCGATTCTGTAGCTGGTCTAGATAAGACACAGAATCAACATTGAAATAAATTCAAATCATTTAAGAATTAAATTCAATTAATAAAAAGTATCTAATAGTTATTTGAAAGACAAATGAATCATTCAAATCGAGATTGTTACACTAATTCGAGATCAAAACAAAACTAAAATCAAATGATTACAGAGATGCATATACTCTATTTCGTTTGTTACCACAAAGTCGGGCGAACAGAATCATAATCAAACAGTTATGAAATCGTTTCATATCGAACTGAAATCGATACAGTTAAAACAAATCACAGGCAATTGTTATGCTGCCTCATAGACAGGAAACACGATCGAATCCAAACAAGCTCATTTTCAAATCGACATAACTGTATTGACATAACAAACAAGCCATGCCACGAACGAATTAAATCATAACTGGTGCGTAAATCAACTCAATGAAATCATAACGAGATCAATCAATTAGTAATAGAGTTCATAAGAATTATCCGATCGTTTGTTATTGCAAATTGGGGCAGACAAAATCATTCACGAAATCGTTTCTTGAATTCATTTTGAAACGACTATTACCCAAATTTCCTCATACGAATTTGACAAAAATAACATAAGTCGGTCTGAGTTAACAAACTCGTTTGAAAATGAAAATTAACAGAGTTGCAATCAAGTCTATTGTTGATACAAATAGAACTCATAAAATCAATCATTCTAACTGAAGAGACATGGCAATCCAATCAAGCGAATCAAACAACTGGGGTTTAACACAGTCGTTGTGGATCAAAACCATTCCATGATTCGGGCGTGAATATCATTTGCACAAGCTTAAATGAGAGTATTGTTTTCATAAAATAGAGTCATTCTTTCCAAATCGAAAACGATCAGAGTTGTATCCTTGATTTAGAAAATATATGACACAGCATATTAAAAGATCGTGACAACCAAACTCACGAAATTGTTCGACAATCACAGCATACAAGCTAACCATAACGAAATCAAATAAAAACATGATTGTATTCTAATAGCATGAAAATCTCTTGTTCAGATTAGATACAAAACAAATCCAATTGAAAGCAAATCAAATCCGATAAGATTCTATCAGTGGCTAAACTGGGAATGAACGAATCGTGTATCAAAATCAAAACTTCATTTATTTTTAGCAAAGCGAAAACAATGTACAGGATGAACACATAATGACAGATCCGTTTCGAATGATAGACAGAGCCATTTGAAAACAAAATTCAAATCATTATATTAATCCTGGTCATTCACACAACTAAAACGATATCAAAATTCATACCTGTATGACGAGCAGACGGCTTGGTCATGACATTTTGGAGTTGACAATGGTTATGGCCGATTCAACATTCTTAAAAATGATGGAACCAGTAGTCCTCTGCTTCATATCAGTTGCTTGGAGTTTGTCTCTTTGGCTGGTCAATACTGCAACTTGATTTTCCAATGATTGGATTTTCGATTGAAGTAGGGGAACGTCTATATAGCATCGTTCCAACCACAAATCACATTGGTCACAGGATGACTATCTGGGTTTCGAAAGTGCAAGTGAGGGTTTGGTTACATTGCTGAGGGTTTCGTTAGGTAGTTTGATTCCAGGGTAGCTAGGATTATTCTTTAAGCAAGGGGGTAGATCAGAAACAAAATCATAAGGTGTCTCAGAGCACAGACCCTGTGAGTAAGGGTACTCACTAGCTAGGAAGCGTTCTATGTCAGAGTTTGAATCCTTACTAAGGACTATGGGCTTCTGCTCAACACTAGGTTTATGGTTATTCCTAGCCATTCTCTAAATAAGTTGAGCGTTCTTTTTACCCTTGGCATCAACAGTAGGTTTTGCCTTGGCCTTTTTGCTCATAGGCTTTTTATTAACCTCAGCCTTCTCAGCTATAATGTCTGGTAAGTCAATATCAGGGTCGACCGAAATCTTAGGAGATGGTAGTAGGACATGGAAGGGCACGGGTGGCCCGACCTTGGTATCATTAACCACAGGCTTGTCAATCTGGATAGGGTCTGTATCATCAAAACCATTTCGAGCGATAAAATCTCGCTAGCTATCACCATGGAGACTTAAATGATGAACAATGATAAGCTTAATTAGTCCATGGTGGAACAGGCTACTATCGACCTTCTCCCTTTTAAACCTTTTTGACATTTTGTACAGGCTACGCTGGAAATAGAAAGGCATATTCAATGGATACCCTATAAAATTCATTAACAAACGCAGGTGGTAGAGAAAAACGAGTCCATATCGACCCTCACAGGTCACGAATTGTTTAACTACTATCAAAAGGTCATGCCATCGTGGTTTAAGCATGGATATGGGCATACCTCTATCACAGGATGTGACCTTTCGCCCCGAATTAAATGTCTCGCAGGCTGGCAGGTTGATGGCTCCTCAGGAATTAATGAGGGATGGGGAGGTGAACCGCCCATACGTACAGCCATCATGACTGACCATTGCGAGGGAAATCACGCCACACGCAACCTCGCAAGAGGATAAGGCATGGGGTAGAAGCGATTGGGGGGAAGACGCGAGGGGAGAAAGAGAACTCTGGAAATATGCAGAGTGAGTGATAGCAGAGAGGAAGGAGAGTAACCTTCACTCCTGGTCACTAGCAAACAGAGACACAGTCTCACAGCATCGTGGTCTCAGTTCGGGGTTGGCTAGTGGTAAATCCGCTAGGAGTCGCTGAGCCTACGGTTGGGTGGAAACGAGCGCCCCTCTCAGTAGTTTCTTAACCCGTGGTGTTATTTCTGATAAGTGTTTTGCCTATGGAATCTTGAAATATATATGTTTATTCTAATAATTATGCCCATAACCTGTGAAACTGTGAATGATTTCATTGTAAGAATGTCTGTATGGTGTTTTAATCAATACTGGTATATGCATGTTTATAATGGAAACACTACGTATGGCTTATGTCTTCATAAATCGCTATTTATATGCTTACCGACCTAATTTAGACCGCCTGTCTTATTTGTGGGAGAAAGGTACCCTTATATGCCTCAGAAAGTACCCTGGGTAAAAACCTCCCCATAGAGATACCCTCCTTGAAAAATCCATCAAGAACCAGGAAAGAGAATGTGAAGGCGCAAGGCCTTAGTAACCCTGCACGAGGAGGAACGATCCTCTTGAAAACCCGAGACGACAGCATACGGATGAAGTATCGAATCGACGGACGAGATCCCGTCGGGAGATCTGTGGTCACTCACGACCATCAGATCGAAAGAAGAAGATGGCGTGTTAAGTGCCTTAACCCTGATAGGTATGAATCGACAGACCTGATTCCATCGGGAAACCTATGGTCACACATGACCGTTAGATTGGTAGGAGTGAGTAGGGTGTTAAATGCCTTACCCCTTTGTTTTCTGTGTCTTCGTGGACAGTGAAGAATTCAGGACTATAGATCTCCAAGGTCCATGGGAGTATCTGGACTGTTGAATTTACCACGTCCAGGGAGTTGTGGAAGAATGCACGGGTAGGAACCAATCTGATACGTCCAAATAACGGAGGCCACGTGCCATGAGATTACCCATTTCGGGAAATCGGGAATCGCGGAATCGGGAATCCTGATGACGAGAGTTCAGCATTTTCCATGGTGAAAACCCTGGAATAGATCTGAGCCATCCAAATCACGGAGGCCACGTGCCGTGAGACTACCCATTTCGAGAAATCAGGAATCGCAGAATTGGGAATCCTGATGACGAGAATTAGGGATTTTCCATGGTGAAAACCCCGGAATAGATTTGAGCCGTCCAAATGACGGAGGCCACGTGCCGTGAGATTACCCATTTCTGGAAATCAGGAGTCGCAGAGTCGAGAATAATGATGACGAGAGACCGGGACTTTCCATGGTGGAAATCTCGGGACAGATCTGGACCGTTTGATCTACAGAGGTTAC
>JASDQU010283646.1:0-10698 GCA_032191745.1 Picea mariana
TTTTTTCTCTGGGGGCCCACTTGCCCCCAGACCCCCCAGCCGGGGGGATAGCCCCCCCAGACCCCGCAGAGGGGGTACCCCCCCTTTGCACTCCCCTGCGTGGAAGAGTGTACATACTTCTGGGGTGTAAATACTTCATGGGGCATAAACACGGCTGAAAGTAAAAGACCTCTAAATCAGGAAGATAATCAGGCTCCACAACCAACAATACTTAGGTCATCTAGTTGGCAAGGATGGCGTCAAGGTGGATCCAAAAAAGATTGAAGCTATGCGAGACTAGCCACACCCAAAGACTCTCAAAAGCTTGCGTGGATTTCTGGGCTTAACAGGGTATTATCGCAAGTTTGTTAAGAATTATGGAAATATTGCAACACCTCTCACTGCTCTCCTCAAGAATAACTCTTTCACTTGGACTCCAGCCGCTTCTCAAGCTTTTCAAACCTTGAAGATGACCATGTGCACCACTCTGGTTCTGGCCCTTCCTGATTTCACAAAGACCTTTGTGTTGGAAAGTGATGCCTCAGGGAAAGGAATCAGTGTTGTCCTTATGCAAGAGGGTCAACCTTTGGCCTTCACCAACAAGCAACTATCTGAAAGAAATATGGGAAAACCCATCTATAAAAAGGAAATGTTGGCTATTTTGCATGTCGTTAAGCTATGGCGCCCTTATCTCTTGGGGCAACATTTCCAAATTAAGACAGACCATCAAAGCCTCAAGTACTTTTTGGAACAATGCATTTCCTCCCCGAAGCAACAAAAATGGGTGACTAAGCTCTTTGGATATGATTATGAGATCATTTGCAAGAAACGCAAAGACAATGTGGTGGAAGATGCACTATCCCAAAAATATGAAGAAGAAGGATCCCTTTTTTCTCTTTCCTTCACTGTACCAGATTGGCTCCAAGCTGTTCGCCAGGAATGGCTACAAGATCCCAAAAGTTCACATCTGATCCAGCAATTGCAGACCAATGCTCTCGCTCCCCCAGGGTACTCCTGGCTCCAGGATGAGCTTTGATACAAAGGCCTTTTGTATTTATGTAAACAATCAAAGCTTAAATCCATGGTACTTTCTGAGCTTCATGCTACACCCACAGCGAGGCACTCCGGGTTCACCAAAACCTATGACAGGGTCAAATGTTCTTTTTTCTGGGATGGTATGAAACAGGACATCCGTAATTTTGTCGCTAAATGTGATGTGTGTCAACACAACAAGGGAGAAACAGTCAAATCTCCGAGCACACTACAACCGCTTCCGATTCCACCTGCTATTTGGAAGGATATCTCTATGGACTTTATTACTGGCTTACCCAAATGGGGAAATAAATCAGTCATAATGGTGGTTGTGGATTGCCTTTCCAAGTATTCTCATTTCTGCACTCTTCAACACCCATTAACTGCATCCATGGTGGCTCAAATTTTCATGGACCAGGTCTTCAAGCTTCATGGCATGCCGCACTCTATTGTTTCTAATCGTGACCCAACTTTCACAAGAAATTTTTGGCAAGAACTGTTTAAGCTATAGGGAACCCAATTGCATCTTAGCACAGCTTATCATCCCCAGACTGATGGTCAAACGGAAGTTGTCAACAAGTGTTTGGAAACATATCTGAGGTGTTTTGCCTCTGAAAAGAAAAATCAATGGGCTCAATGGTTACCCCTAGCTAAATGGTGGTACAACACTTCCTACCATACAGCTACACACATGACTCCTTTTGAAGCGGTATATGAACAGAAGCCACCTTCAGTTATCTCATACTTATCGAGTACCTCGAAGGTCCAGGCGGTTGACCAAACACTTACAGTTCATGAGGATATTCTTCGTACCCTTAAAGAGAACTTGGTCATGGCACAAAATCGCATGAAGCAACAAGCAGATCAAGGTCACTCTAAACGTCAATTTGTAGAAGGGGATCAAGTGTTTCTGCGACTGCAACCATACAAGCAAACTTCCCTCAAGGCCGAGCATTGTCAGAAGCTAGCACCCAAATTTTATGGTCCTTATACAGTTCTCAAGCGTGTGGGACAAGTCGCCTATCAGTTAGCTTTGCCCAGTCAGTCGAAGCTACATCCTGTTTTTCATGTTTCATGCTTAAAGAAGGTGATTGGAACTAGGTGCCAAATTCAAACCAACATTCCCGAGTTAGCTGAAGAAGGATCCATTTGGCTATAGCCAGAAGCAGTTTTGGACCAGTGTGAGCATCGCCTGCATTGGAGAACCATCAAGGAAGTGCTAGTCCAGTGGAAAGATACAACTCTAGCAGATGCCACTTGGGAACCAACTACCATTCTGCAGTAGTTTCCAAATCTGAAGCCTTGAGGACAAGGTTGTTTTTAAGGGGGTGGANTAGAGCAATATATTCGGATGTAATAAAGGTCAATATTAATAAGGCCTTTCAATAAAATAGAATAAGGCGGATGTAAGAAGACCTAATAGAAGCTTTTGCTTCTAGAAGGATCTTCCGCTAGATGCTTCTCTTGATAGACATATTTAGTATAAATAAGGGCGGAGGGTATGAAAACCCTAGCTGGGAGATTATTGTAATAGAGCGTTGCTCGACTGGAGGTTGCCCCCTCGAAGAGGCCCGTGAACATTGCTTTATGAATCAAAGTGCTATCTATGTTGTTGTTCGTATATCATTTATGTGTTATTGTGGAGATTATGTTGGTTATATCACTGTTATTCTGCCATTTCTAGCATTTTATTTCTGTTCTGCATACTTTTTATATCTGGTATATTACACCCAGAGTTCTGCGATATACAAATTGACAAGTTGTTTTGCGGACTATTTGAATTTTTAGATCGCGGGTTCTCGGATTGGCGAGCTGGAAATTAGGCTTATGTTGTTCCATGGTCTACAAATAGCACCTGGACTTCCGTGATATACATATTGACAATCGGACTTGCGGAGTATTTGAATTTGAAGGGGCTCGTGTCAAAAAAACAAATTGAAATAATAAACTCAATAACTTATTTCTCTATCAATAAAATCATTTATAATTAATTTAAACAAGTTTAGCATTCTCTAATTAGTTTTCCTTTTTACATATGCTAGTGGACTAAAAAAGAAAAAAAAATAGTATTGACATCTGTTACATAGGCTGGTGAACATAAGTATGAAAAAAATGGTTTTCCTGATTTAGTTTTCTTTAAAAGAGCGGGTTCTTGACTTAGCTAGTTTTTGGATCGCTGGTTCTCGGGCTAGGAACCTGTTGTTTCATGGCCTACAAATAGCACCTAGACTTCTGCGATATACAAATTGACAAGCGATCTTGCGGACTATTTGAATTTTTGGATCGCGGGTTCTCGAGCTGGTAGGCTGAAAATCGGGCTAATGTTGTTCCGTGGCCTACAAAAATCAAATATGTAATTTGATGAAGTAGATATATAGACCATGCACAAAAGCTTCATTCCGGGTTGTCGGGGTTGCGGGATGAAAATTGTGCTTGTGTTGTTCTGTGCCCTACAAATAGCACTGAGAGTTCCGCGATATACAAATTAACAAGCTGTTTTGCGGACTATTTGAATTTTTGGATCGTGGGTTGTCAGACTGGCGGGCTGAAAATTGGGCATCTGTTGTTATGTGGTCTATAGATAGCACCTAGAGTTCCGCGATATACATATTGACAATCAGAGTTGCGGATTTTTTGAAATTGAAGGGGCTCGTGTCGAATAAGAAAATTGAAATAATAAACTCAATAACTTATTTTTCTATCAATAAAATCATTTATAATTAAATAAAACAAGTTTATCATTCCCGAATTAGTTTTCCTTTTTACATATTGTTATCACTGAAATTTCGTCCGCACATGGTTACAAGAACTCAGCATCGTCAAACAGTGATGAAGTCATCCATGGACCTGAATTAATACTAAAACATTCAAAAAGGGTCAAAAACTATACAAAGTAGTGAAAAATTGAAGAGCGTTATGCAGACATTGGGCGCGCGCGCACATGTGCGGAACAGGAACGTAGAAATCGCGCGCATGCGCACGATGCGCGACTGTTATCGCAAAAATCCACGCACTTGCTAAAGGACGCATTTATGAGAGTGGTCGGCCTCCCACCCACTTATGGTTCAGCTCCCAAGCCGATTTTACCCTCAAATATGGACTGGATCCGACTGGTGGGCTGGTCAAAGACCTAGGAATGCCCTAATTGGCCTCTTTTCACACTACAAAGCAGTTAAATAATAACCCAAAGGAATGCTATAAAAAGGCCATGGATGCACCTCATTTTTCAAGGAATTCAAAGTAATGTTATGTTGTCTCTATTGTCTTGAGGACTCCATCCTTGTCAAGAGCATATTGGCACCATTGCATTGGACAATCCATCTCACCCATTGAGTGGATTTGTAAAGAGTTCTTTCATCATTTTCCATTTTTTCTTTGTTGTAAGAAGAGCTAGCTAGTGGGGGTCCAAGAGCCCTCCCTTGGAGGAAGAAGGGACTCATAGTCCCCTTTCTTCTTGGTGCTTTGTTTCACTAATAGATCAGCCTCAACATTGGTGACATGGGTCTTATGGTTCTTTTTGTTTAAATGTCCCTATGCTCATGAATTTAGTTTTTATTGCATTTCTTAGTTTATTTCTTAATTGTAGTTTTTATTTTCTTTCCCTAACTCTTTTCCTTGCAACTGTCCTGCTCAGCAGACCCAACTGAGCTTGCAAGCACCTCTATTTTGCTCATTAAGGTGATGAAAGAGGCGCAACACATAAGTTGGTGGAAAAAAAAAGGAAAAAAAATAGTACTGACGTCTGTTACATAAGCTGGTGAACATAAGTATGAAAAAAATAGCGTTCCCGAATTAGGCGGGTTCTCGAGCTGGGGACCTGAAAAGTGGGCTTTTGTTGTTCCTTATCCTACAAATAACAGCTAGAGTTCCGTGGAATACATATTGACAAACGGACTTGCAGAGTATTTGAATATGAAGAGGCTCGTGTCGAATAACCAAATTGAAATAATAAACTCAATAACTTATTTTTCTATCAATAAAATCATTTATAATTAATTAAAACAAGTTTAGCATTCCCGAATTAGTTTTACTTTTTACATATGTTGGCGGACAAAGAAAGAAAAAAAAATAGCACTGATGTCTGTTACATAGGCTGGTTAACATAAGCATGAAAAAAAAAGCGTTTCCTAATTAGTTTCTTTAAAAGAGGGGGTTCTTGACTTGACCAGTTTTTGGATCGCGGGATCTCGGGCTGGGGACCTGAAAAACGTGTTTTTTTTGTTTTGTGTCCTACAAATAACATCGACAGTTCCGCAATATACAATTGACAATCAGAGTTGCGGACTATTTGAATTTTAAGGGGCTCATGTTCAAAAAATTTAGCATTCGTGAATTAGTTTTCTTTACATAGGTTTTACATATGCTGGTGGAGAAAAGGAAAAAAATTATAGTACCAATGTCTATTACATAGGGCGGTCGATAAAAGGACCAAATAATTAGCATTCCCGAATTAGTTTTCTTTAAAACAGGGACTCATCAACACAAGAAATTGAAATTTATGAAATTATAGGTTCCTGGAGACCATAAACTATACATAGCAAATACATAACTCTTTGTACATACTCTCTATAAAAGTCTAGGAACACATAAAAGCAGAAAAAAAAACTAGCATTCTCGAATTAGAGCATGGACGGAACCCTCAATCGATACTTGCCCAGTTTTTAAATTGCGGGTTCTTGAGCTGGGGACTTGAAAATGGAGCTTATGTTGTTCCATGTCCTGCAAATAGCACCGAGAGTTCGGTGATAAACAAATTGACAATGGGACCTGCGGACTATTTGAATTTAAAGGGGCTCGTGTCCCAAAAATTTAGCATTCGCGAATTAGTTTTCCTTACATAGGTTTTACATACCATAGTGGACAAAAGCACAAAAAATATAGTGTCAATGTCTGTTACATAGGGCGGTGGACAAAAGGACCAAATAAATAGCATTCCTAAATTAGTTTTCTTTAAAATAGGGGCTCGTGGATACAAGAAATTGAAATGTATCAAATTATAGGTTCCTGGAGAGCATAAATTATACATAGCAAATATGCAATTTTTTTAAAGTAGATATTTATTTTTATACATACGAAATATGTACTTTTATAAAATATGGGGATGATATTTTAAAGAGCATGCACGAAGCCCTCATTCCATACTTGCATGGAGCCCTGATTCGATACTTAGGCAGTGTTTGGATCGTGGGTTGAGGAGCTGGCAGACTGAAAATTGGGAGTTTGTTGTTCCATGGCCTACAAATAACACCCACAGTTTCGTGATATACAAATTGACAAGCGGACTTGTGAACTATTTAAATTTTAAGGGCCTTTGTGGCAAAAGTATGAAGGAAAGGTGGTTAAGATGCAACAAATGACACACTCTCTACAAATTTGAGTACAAAAAAAGTAGTGAACACAATTTTATGGCATTTATATAAAAAATAATGAAACTTGTTAGATATTCTTGGAAATTTAAAGAAACACACACACACACACACACACACACACACACACACACACACACACATATATATATGAAATATGATATCTCAAATTTGAGTCAGTGATTTATTTCATACTTTATTTTGAAAATGACCAGGCCGGAGAAAAGATGCATAGGAAAAAAATTGAATTGAGATAAATTAAACAGAATGACTTCACATTCAACATAGCTGAAGATAAAAATCTAGGAACACATAAATATATAAGCAGAAAAAAAAACAGTTTTATTTGGAATATATGAAAAAAAAATAGTTTGTTACATATCCCTGGAAATGTAAATGCGTTTGTCATATAGACTGGGATTGGGGCTCCCGCGGACCATAACAGAAATATGTACAAGAAATAGGACTGTGGAAAGTAGTTGGACACGGTAGAATGTAATACCTGAAAAGTAGAAATGGCAAGATAATTTTTTGGCTATAGATTTCTACTCAGAAAAGTTGGAATAACTGAATTGATAAAGAAAGAACTATGCATTTCCCTGTTGGATTTCGCCAGTGACCCACTTCAAGTTCTCTTCAATATAGCTTCTCAAGGGGGTGATGTTGATGTCATTGCGGATTTGAACGCTGAAAACTTCATTTTATAATTCGCTTAGATCAATTGAAAGTTTGCACAGAGTTTCATCAATGTCTCCATTCTGTACCGAATACCAGACTAGCCAGTTGTCCACCTCTTGTTCATGATATTCAAGAACATTGTAAAATTTTTCTAAAGACAAGACCTTCAAATTATCAACTTGTTTATTGAAATCTTGCTTGGTTGACGTTAGCGAGTTGAGGATTAAGTTGGGGTCCTGGAAGCCATTTGTCTTTCCTGCTAAGTCTATTTTGGCGAGCTTTGTGAATAATGCTTCTTTATTTGATATTGCTTGCTCACATGATTGGACGATGAGATACAGATTCTTCACTTTCTCTTTCCACCATGCTTCTAATTGAGTGAGTTGTTTATTGGAAGGGATATCATGTTGTCTTCTTCTCGTCTCTAGCATGTTGTTGACATGAAAGGCAAAAGGGATGACCGTGTGCACATAAAAAGTTTCTTCACTTTTTAAATCCGTTTGCAAAAGTAGGAGCAAGTTATGTGCTCTACTCCCCAGGCAATCCATATTCTGTGATGTTTCCCAGGCCTTAGTAATCAGTTCCATTATTTTGTTGATATTTTTCTCGACATATCCTCTATAGGATGCGAGGAAGCTAGAGGACCCTTTTAGATTTGTTGCAAGGGTGCACATAGTAGCAGGCATGGCTATTCCCAAAGAACTGTGAAGCAATGGCATAGGAAACAAAGCTTCCTCTAATTCCTTAATGTGGTTCTTTAGTCTGGCATTTTCGACTTCAATGAATCCAATGGAATCATGAAGAGCATCTCTGGTTGCCATGTGAAGTTGAGAGATTTTGGACGCCTGCATATTGGCAAGGTCAAGTTCTAAACGATGTTTTCTTTGCTTATTTTTTACATCTCTTTTTTCAATAATTAATTTTTTTGATTCGGATTCAAAAACAACATTCTGGAATACGAAGGATTCATCTTCGTAAATAAATTAGGGTATCAACCATGTCCATTGAGCAGGTATGTTGAATTTCATCTCCAGGTTGATCAAGGTTGCAGAATATGCTTTCCAGATCAACGTCAAGATCCATGTTTTCACTGTAAATTTCGGGCTACTCCGCGTCCCCTACAATTATTTTTCCCTTCTTCTGCATGGGAAGATCGTGAGGAAGATGTTCACTGTATCTCTACAATATTGTTGTAGAGCTAGTGCCAGTACTTTATTGAAACGTTGGTTTGCTCCAGATGCTGCTTGAAATGAAGAAATGGAGGGGACAATATAACCCCCCAAAAACATTGCTTCAATGCGTGTGAATGGAAAATATCCTCATTAATGACAATATCTATGTGTGTTGTATGATGACCTATTATAAGTAAAGCTTAATTATTGCATACTTAGAAGTGTGAAGGTGGCAGTTACAACGAAGAACATTTAAGGATTGGAGGTTTTGTGAATGAACCAAGCTGGCGATGTGCGAATGACATTCCATGGTATTTGAAATTAAGACTGGGAAGAGATTGGAGGTTTCGTGAAGGAAGGAAGTTGGCGGTGTGCAAATGACATTCCATGGCATTTGAAATTAAGACTAGGAAGGGATAAGAAAATCCTTCACAAAATTGCATTGATGGAAGAACTTCTCGAGCCTTGCGTGCATCAATGACAGCTTAGACGGTGCCTGCACGATGACTTGTTAGCATTAAAGATTTATAAAGAAGACACACACACACACATATATATATAAACACTATTTCTTATTATGCACACATGCGAAGGTGACGAGCACGAGGAAGACCAAGTAAGGAAGGAGTGGCCAAGTCTAAAATTGCATGGTGAAACTACTGAGTGTTCAATGATGGAACTGCATGAGTCGGAATTGTTCAGCTAAGCAAACCAAAGGGATCGGTATGATTCCCAATGCATAGTTCATAATTCATGTGCAACACCAACTCTGTGGTTACCAGATCAGTATGTGTATAAACGAGGCAAAACTAAAAATGTACCTTCATAAAGTATGGACATGAGATTTTATAGAGCATGTACGGATATGTCATTCCACACTTTGCCACTTTCAGGATCGCGAGTTCTCGGACAGGTGGGCTCAAAAACATGCCTCTATTGTTCAGTGTTCTACAAATAGCACACACAGTTCTTCGATATACAAATAGACAAGGGGACTTGCGGGTTGGCTTACATTTTATAGACCATTGACAGTTTATGGATCGTGGGTTCTCGGGCTAGCGAGGTAAAAAATGGGGGTCTATTTCTAGGTGACTTACAAATAGCTTATGATAATAAACTGACAAGAGGATTTGCTGCCTAGCCGACTCAACATTCTACTCCAGGGATGGCGAGATCCCAGAAATGAGCAATACATACCAAATATGAACAGATCCCTTATTCCATATTTAGCCACTTATTTGGAACATGGACTTGGCTCCATCCAACTCCCAATGCATATTTCATAACTCATGTGCAACACCAACTCTGTGGTTACTAGACCAGTGTGTGTAGAAACGAGGCAAAACTAAATATGTACCTTTATAAAGTATCGACATGATATTATATACACCATGTACCCATATCGCATTCCATACTTGCGGGTTCTCGGATGGGAGGGGTTAAAAAAAAGGCCTCTATTGTTCCATGCTTTACAAGTAGCACATACAGTTCCGCGATATACAAATTGACAGGCGGACTTGCGGGGTGGCTGGCTGAGATTTTAGACCATTTACAGTTTCTGGATCGCGGGTTCTCAGGCTACCGGGGTTAAAAACAAACCTCTATTCTTCGGTGCCTTAGAAATAGCTTATGATAATAAATTGACAAGCGGATTTGCGGGCTGGCCGACTCAACATTTGTCACTTCACAAGCGAATTTGCGAGCTGGCCGGCTAAACATTCTACTCCTACTAATTTCCGCGATATACAAATTGACAGACTACATGCCAAATATGCACAGATCCCTTATTCCATACCTAGCCACTTATTTGGATCACCCACTTGCGAGCTACACAATATGCCTCTAATGTTTCGTGTCCTGCAAATAGTCATCATAGTTGGGCGATATACAAATTCACAAGTGGACTTGCGGGATGGTTGGCTCAACATTGCATATGTTAGATGGCGGACGTGCATGGTAGTTGCCTCTATGCGCAAAATAGAAAAAAATAAAAAAGAAACATAGCTGCAAACAAGTTTGACAAACATAGAGAAAGTAAACGAAAAATTGTTTACTGTGGAACACGGGCAGGCAAAGAGTGCACCTTTGCATGGATTGGTCTACGTCTGTGGGTAGGAGTTCTTTGCGTCGTCTAGTTTTCCTATCTGTTTCTATCAACAAAAGTACAAAGCAAAATGGATATGAACATAAGTTCAGATGTTAAGAAAAAGGCAACTACTATGTACATATACAAAAAAGAAATAGAATAAGATGAATAGAGTCGGAAATAGTTTTTGGGAGGATGTACCTTTTTTTTTTTTTTTGCACAATGTATATTTATAATTCGAGTAGAACACCGTCTGTATGCTCACCAGAGCGATGTGTGTAGAAATCAAGGATACATATATGCTTTGAAACATACAAATATGAGTTTGCAATAACTTTGATGTATATGTCATAATTCAAGTGCAATACCAATTGTATCATGATCA